>SNQJ01S0019586.1:0-70548 GCA_010110895.2 Picea sitchensis
ATTAAATTATCACCATCAACCAACCATCACATAGAACCTGATAATGCTTCTTGAGACTTCTTCAATTTCTACAATTATTAGATTCTTGGAATACTTTGATCCTATAGATAATATTACTCAATTTATTCTCTAAAAATTCTCCAATCTTCACTCCTTGAATCCTCCCCAAAAAGAAGTTATAGAGAGAATGGTAGACCTCGTTCAATTCTGGTTTATTCAGAAGACCAAACTTGTACAGAATGCACCGTGCTCAATATCTAACATAATATTTTGAAACTCTCACACCAGAAACTACTGTCCGTACTATTTCCAATTAAATTTGTCCCACATCATTTGGATTCTCGATGAATAAGTTATGACTATTTTACCCGGAACATATGTTTATTTACTAGCTTCAGGACTGGTCACAAACCCTATCTTCCACAGAGTGTATCTCCATAATTATAGAAAAACAAGAGCTTACCATTTTACCACATGTACCTTGATATGTCTTCTCAATACCATATCAATTTCACCGTTTGAAAAGTTCTAGAAAAAAAGTTCAAGAAAAAATGGTAAGATGACCTGAAAATAACATACCTTAGAACACACCACCAAAAGACTTCATCCTCCCTTGAAATCCGACCTTCTTTACTTCTGATTTCCTCTTAAATTCGACTTGTGTATCAAATGAATGTATAATGATGTTTATTTATACCATTTATGTCACTTTCTTTTAACATTAGGGCCGACCTCACACTTTCTTATTTTGTAATTCTTTTCTTTAATTATCTTCAAGGCCTACATGTACTTCCTTCTTCAATTCACTTTGTCATCTTAAAAAATTAATTTCTCCTCAACCATGAGGATCCACGTGACATGCCAAAAACCACCGGAAACAAAATGATGTATAATATACATCCATCGGTGTTGTATCTGCATGTGCATTTTCCTTCATGTCCAAATACCTTCATCAATCTTGCGGTCCAAAACCCATGACTAGGGTTGACATCAATGACAACAACCAATCTTCCAATAGTGACATCATGGACCTCATTAGTGAGGGAAAATTCAACATAGTAAAACTTCAAGGACTTCATAGATCAGATCATTCACCCAATTGTTTGTATGTTGAATAGTAGCACAGAGCCAAGGATCAGTGATGAAATTCAGAGATTCTTGCGCCTATCTCATCAAGATAAGACAAGGGATTGGTATTTATACCAAAACCATACATAAATAAGAGTATATGGATGTGAGTTACCTCCTTACAGATTGCCCAAATACCTCCTAGTGAGGATTGTTACACTAGAATACATAAGGAAAATGGTGAATTTAGTTGAAATTCACTTTGTTGCAGCAAAGAATAAGTCCCAGCTTAGGATCAAGACTCAGATTGGCCCTTTCATCTGCAACAACAGATCAACAGGAGGAGAAGCAAATAAACTCTTGAAACAAATGAGGTTTTCTCTGAGTTCCACTTGGGCATATGGCCCATTTGGTGTCATCTCTAAACTTAGAGTCAAAGAAAGGATCACTCATTATGTTCACACACAGATGCTAGAGGTGCATAAATACACGAACCAGATAGAGTGACAGGACAACACATTACAAGAACTAGAGGAGTAGCCTTCCCTTGTAACTGCTTCACATACTAACACACCCTGAAAGCAAGTAGATAAGAGAGAAAGGAAGGAGTTTTATCCTTCAGCCACAGAGGTATCAGCTGAGGATTTCCAAGTTTACAGAAAGAAGGGCCAAAACCAGTCATACACTAGATTTACTCAAGGAGGGATAAATGCATTCCACTATAGTATTTGAGGGACCATACTCTTCAACCCAATCAGATGGTATGTTTACAGTTTCTACGTCATCACCATCAACTCAAAGAAACCTAGACACCACTTTGAAAACTAAATCAGCTCATAAGCCACCAGAGTCGAATATTTTTGAAAAATATAAATAGATCAAGCAAAGGAATGAGTTCCTCAACAGCAGCACCTATGCTCAGTTCTGGAAGCATACCTCCACTTCTCAACATAGACTCTTGTCACATTTTGACACAAAAGGAGGAATATTGCAAATGAAATTCTTCGAAGCACAAGTTCCCCATCCCAAAATAGTTTCAAACTATAAGAAGATTTCCTTTGAATTTGATGTAAAGGATGTCCATCTAGTGGAACAGATGGATATGCATACGCAGATAAGATAAATGATATTCTCAACTTTGAAAAACACCTCAATGACTGCTTCTAAGTTGCAGGTATCCTTAAACAATATCCTGTCCCAAGTAAAGCTCGAGAAGATCTCTTCTATGGCCAAGGACAACAAAATAAAATCATTAGGAGAATTGGTGCTGAAGATTGGGTATGACTCAACAAATGTCAAGACAGCAGAGGATTTGTTAAAAATGAATAATGATGATATAGCATCTCTGAGAAAGAAGCTAAATCTTCCATCTACATAAGATTTACAAGCCAAAGAAGTGGCTGAGACTAAAGGCCACAAAGAAGAAATGTTAAAGCTAATCATGGAACAAAATGCTCAAATAAGAGATATGGAAGTAGAAATGGAAAAATTGATAAAGGAAAAGGAAACAAATGTGCATATGGCCATGATCCCACTAGAGGAAATACCTCTGACAGGAATCAGAATAGTAGAAGGGTTCACAAGTCTCATATGCATCTGAAAAACTTGTAAAAACCATGGAAGATATGTCCATAAAAAGGGAAGAGATCAAAAAACTGTAGCAAGAGTTAAACAACTTGCATGAGTCGAAATCAATGTTACAGGCTAGTCACCAAGTAGATATGAATAAGTCTCAAAGGCTTAGTCAAAAATGCAATAGTTAAGGAAAGAGATTTCCATGGAAAATACCTTAGACAAAGCTAGGAAAAACATTTGGATAGATATTAGCAAATCAATGGCAGAAATATGGCCATCCATACAAATCATTTTTTTAACAGCATGGGTTAGTACACAAAGCCATGGGATAAATTGAAATCATCAAGGAAGAATTAGGAGAAAGACCCATACAGGCCACTGAACTTATCAGATTTCTAAACTCCAAAAATAAACAGGAGTTAGAAGTATTAGAGATTGAGGAAAGGATAGAAACCATCCTTGAGATCAAGAAGGTTCTGAACAAGAAAGAATCAATGTTGCAACTGGAAGAAAAATCTCAAGTGAGGGACATACGTGTGCAGAGGTTCTTCAATAATTTTGAGTTGCTACACAAGAAATGGCTTCCTGGATTGTTAGTACTCAATGACAAATTGATCACTTTGCCTGATTACAAGAAAAAAATGAGCATAGTGGCAAACGATAGGTTAAAGTTTGAAGGTGTTATAGGGAAGCATTACTGGTAAATATTTCTTGGAGACACTACAAATAGAACTAAGTATTTAGCATGAGATTAATCATATATTCATCACTAAGCCTACCTTTTCCAAGTATACAGAAATGGATGAAATATACAAGAAATTACTCAAGATTTCCATCCCAGGTAAAAAGAGGTGGGAATATCTATGCACATTACTTGAGTGAAGAGGTGAGAAGATATATGCAACAGCTAGCCAAAGTCAAAGAGATGAGTCACCAACCACTTCCACCAAATTAGAACCAAAGATTCAAGCAAATCTGCAAAATCCCTACATTTTGTATTTAGAGATCTAGTTAGTTAGATATTCCTCCATAATATCCTGATCATTTATTACAGGATCTGATGTAAATAGTTTTATAAATACTTCTCTCTTCAAAGTATTATGGGTTGATTTTTGCACCCAAGAGCTATTTTGTAAATTTTCAAAGGATCGACCAGTAATAAAAGAGGCTTATTCACAGGCTTCTTGTGTCAGATTGTTGGTGATGTGCTTTCTCTCTTTTTCAAATGTTGTTCCATCCTCTGTGATCATTTCATGTGTTTCTAATTTTAATCATTAAAATAAAGTTAAAAGAAGATAATTCATTTCATTATACTCTATCACTAGTTTTTTAATGATCTCCATGTTGTTCATCTGAAACTAAGCAAAGGAATTCTTAACTTATCTTCTACTTAGTGGATTTTTTCCCTTATTTTCCTCTAATTCATTGCATTTTATTTAAATAGATCCAATAGTATTACTACCCTGTCATGTGGACAAAACCTTATAATAAGATGAAACTGATCCTTATATTTAAGTACAAACTCCATATCCTAATGCAAATTTAAGCATTATTTCAGCCATATATTTCAAACAAACAAAAAAAACTCGAACTTTCATAAATATCGTAACATTTTAAAATTCAAACAAATCTAAATCCTATAGAGAGATCTCTCTCTGAAGCTGGCAGGGCTAGATCCTAGCTTCCAAAGTGGTTTGGTAGTTACCTCTATCTTTTCTTCTACAACCTCTGGAAATTATAGAATGATAACATAGTGGCGACCATAATGGGGAGAGAACAAATTTTCCAAATTTATGAATTATCTTCCCTAAGGAAGAAAAAATTATTTCTGGACAATAAAAGATCTAAAAATTCAAGAGATAAATGTTCAGAGGTTGTAAATAATTGTAAATAATTAATGAGGTTTTTCAAGCTTAGGCTCCAAAACGAATTCACACCAGATCTCATCCTGATCCAGAACTTGTAAAAGTAGTAGATAACCCTGAAAGGTTGATCAGAAAAAGAAGTTTAGCAGAAAGTCAAAGGAGTATATTCCTCCTCCTAGGGAAACTTCTCTTCCAGAGAAGTTTTTCAAAATTCAAGAGATCCAGTTTGAACTACCATTTGAGCATAGTCTATTAAGAACCAAATCTGATAGCTTTGTGGATGAAACAATTTTAGATCAAGCTATCCTCCAACCTAAAACACCTGAAAGACACTCTTCTGGATCAAAAAAATCCTACAAAACTTTGAAAAGTTACAAGATAAAGCATCAGACTTTGATCAAGATTTTCATAAATCCTACATTCAATAGTCTATTGATATTTTTTCCCTATCCATCTCTGCATCATCTATCAAACTTCAATTATTTCATTATATATATTCCAGCTCTGCTTCTTCCATATCTTACACCACTTCTCCAACAAATTCACAGGCTATGATCCAGCCTATCACAGGAGTTCCTTCACCCACACCTACCACATGATCATCTGTTATCCATCCTCCTCCACCAATAATGGCAGCAAGATATGATCCCTTCGATTTGGCTGCTCCCTTACACAATATTCCCCAGGATTATCAAACTAGGATTCATCAGTTTGATGTCACTAGAAACATGTCTGCACAAAAACATGTTATCGAGATGAATGAATTCTTTGACTTGAAATAATTTGATGAGGAAGATGTGAAAATGATATTGTTTTCTCAAAGCTTAAATGCAGAAGTTAGGAAATGGTTCAAATATGTACCAGTTTCTAGCCTGAATGACATTACTTCCTTTCAACAATCCTTCATTAATTGATGGGAAGTTAAGAAAAATCCACTTCAAATACTTTATGAGTATGAAAGTATTAAAAGAAACCAAGGGGAAAGTGTACAGGATTATTGCACTAGATTTAACAATATTTATAATGCAATTCCAAAAAACATTAAACCTCCTCAAGGTTTATCTTTGATCAAATTCTATGATGGTTTTGATACTGACATGTCTTATCAATTGAGATAAATAAATCCTACAACTTTGGAAGAAATGCAAAGATGCGCTATGAGTGTAGCGGCAAATATGTTAGCTAAGAGAGCTAGACAAAGAACAAAGAGGAGAATAACTATCAAAGAAGAAGCATCTACCTCTTATGTTGATGCTAAGATAGAATCCTTAGTCATAACCATGGAAAGGATTATGGAAATGTTAGACATCACTTATAGAACTCCACCAAGAGAAAACGAAACTGGTCCCTAAATTAGAAATCCTAATTTTAGGAGAAATCTACCCCAAATCAGACAAAGAGAACAAAGAGGCCCAGATCAACAGATTAGGCCCCCTTTTCAAGAAAATTATGTTTATGAAGTGGAAGAAACAATTGAGGGACTTGATGATGTTCACATTAATTTAATGGGAATAAATGATAATGATTCTATTTTTCTTACCCAATAAGAACAAGACCTTTTCCTTCTTTCACAAACTGAAGTTGATGAGGAAGAATTAGATCAACAAGATTTTGAAAATGCAATTATGAAAGTTCATAGGAAGTATAACCTGAGAATTAAGAAGTCTAATTATAATCCAACTAAGAAATATTCTGACATTAAAAAGACAGTTGACACACCTGCCAAGAAAGTTCCTGGCATTACCCCTAAGAAAAAATCATAAGCCCCAACCAAAATAAGATTTGATTCTATCTAAAAAATAGCTCAAACCAATGTTCCTTCCACTATCCAACCCAAAGATACTTCACAGAAGAATGTGGTTTAGAAATCAGACTCCTCTAACCAAAATAAGACTCAAACCTTATTCAACTTTGAAAGTGAATTGGAAAAACTCAAGATACCCATTCCTCTAACAGAGTTAATGAATAAGAATGCTTAGAGATCACAAGTAATGAAATATATGAACATAGAGGCAGGAATAGATACAATGAATATTGCTGATAATCAACCGGAGTTATTGTTTGGGCCTGAAGTTGATGGAAAATCTGAAAGTGGTGATGTTCCTCCTTTTTACATCAGTTTGAACATTCATGACAAAACTTTGCACAATGCCATGTTGGAATTTGGTGCTTCCCACAACCTTATTCCTAAGGCTATTATGGAAAAATTAGGACTTGATATCACTAGACCATACAATGATTTATATTTGTTTGATTCAAGTAAAGTAAAATTCATAGGTCTTACCAAAGATTTGTGTGTTACTTTAGCACAAATCCCAGCCAAGAGCATGGTAATGGACATAGTTGTTGTAGACATACCTCCTAAATATGGCATGTTATTGTCTCTTTCATGGGGAGACAAGTTACAAGCTACCCTTCAACTAAACATGGCTTATGCCACCATCCCATTATTTGGTCAACAAAGGAGATTATATAGGGAGACACTGATGAAATACATGGTCAGTATTCAGGATAAAACACACAATTATCCCTTATATTATGTTCATTCAGACCTTGATAATTTTATTTTGTACAATGATGGAGACATGGAAATACAAATTGCAAATCTGGAGGATGATGTTTATAACATTGAGGAAAACAAAATAGTTCTAAAAGAAGACAAAACATCCCTTGAAGAAGAAAAAATAGTGATGGTACAATCTAACGAACCAAAGGAACCTCTGTGGAGTTTAGACTTTGATGGTATTGTTAGTAAGGAAGGATCAGGAGTTGGTGTGTGGGTTTCTAATTAAAAAACAAATCATGTAGAAAGTCATTCCTACAAGTTGAATTTTCAGTGTACCAACAATATAGCCGAATATGGAGCCTTAATGCTAGGTTTACAATTGTTAAAGTAGCTTGGTGCTAAGATAATTTTAATTAGGGGTGATTCTGAACTCATAATAAAACATATCAAAGGTGAATACTTTGCTAAACACCTAAGATTGAGAGCCTATATAAATGTTGTCTTAGATTTTTTGCATTACTTTACTGAATATGATTTGCTAGCCATTCCTAGAGAAAAAAAAATTCTTGTTGATAGTATGGCTACCTCAACAGCTACGTCTAAGATACTATTTCATCCTAATAACCAGTACACATTTGAAGTGAAGTGAAGACGTGTTGTCCCAGACAACATCAAGTATTGGAAAGTTTTTGGAAATGATGAATAAATTGAAACTTCTTGCAATCAAAGAATGAATTTGAATGTGCCAACATAGATGTTGATAGTGATGATGAAAAAGAAAATGTAGATAATATAGGTTTAGAATAAATAAATCAAAAACAAGAAGATCTGGACATTTTGCAATTGAAAGACAATATTTTTCCTAGAGGATTAGTCCCTTTGGAAGAGTTATTTGATTTTTATGATCTGGCCAAAAATCCTAAAATTGAACCTACTAGAAAGGAAGTTGAAGAATGCAACATAGGAACTGAAAAAGAACCAAAGATGATTAAACTGTCAAAATCTTTACCCCTTGCTAAAAATCAGAAATATATAGAATTATTAAAACAATTTATAGATGTTTTTGCATGGACCTATGAAGATCTGAAATGTTATGACACTAGAATTATACAACATAAAATTCCCATAAAAGAAGATCAAAATCCCTTTAAAAAAAAACTTAGGAGGATTAACCCAAAATTGATGCCTATGATTGAAAAAGAAATAAAAAAAAGATGTATGATGCTAAAATCATTGTCCCATTAAGATTTTCTAAATGGGTGTCTGATTTAGTTCCAACTAAGAATAAGAGTGGAGAAATCAGACTGTGCATTGATTTCAGAAACCTTACTAAAGTCTCTCTCAAAGACAACTACCCCTTGCCCAAAATGGACCATGTTTTTCATAAGGTAGTTGGGTCCAGTAGAATTTCTTTGTTTGATGGTTTTTATGGTTACAACCAAGTTTTAGTCCACCTTGATGATCAAGAGAAAACAACATTTACAACACCTTGGGGAACTCTCATGTATGTGAAAATGCCTTTTGGTTTAATGAATGTTGGGGATACATTTCAAAGAGAAATGGATATTTATTTTGTGGATGAACTTGGAAGATTCATTGTTATATACCTAGATGATATCTCTATTTTTTCAAAAACAGATGAAGAACACTTTATCCACCTGAGAAGAGTTTTTGAAAAATGCAGGAGATTTGGAATTTCCCTTAATCCAAAGAAAACATTTTTTGGTATAGAAGAGGGTAAAATTCTAGGACATATCATATCAAAGGATGGAATTAAAATTGATCTCGACAGAATTGAAGTCATTCAAAAAATATATCATCCCAGAAACATAAAATAATTACAGTCTTTCATTGGAAAAATAAACTTTCGAAGATGATTTATCCCTAACTTGGCAGAACTTCTAAGAAATATAACAAATATGTTGAAAAAAGACACAAAAATAAAATGGACCATAGAAGAAAAACATTCATTTGATCAGGTGAAACAAGCCCTAACACAAACCCCTGTGCTTATAAGCCCTGATTTTACAAAAGATTTCCTCTTATTCTCTTTTTCCTCTAAGCATACCATTGCAATAGTTCTTTTGCGGAAGAATAGTGAAGGCCATGAACAACCTATTGGATTCTTCAGTAAATCCTTGAGAGATGTTGCACTAAATTACAACATCATGGAAAAGAAAGATTTTTCTTTGGTAAAACAAATCAAAGATTTCAGAGTATATATTCTTCACTCACACATTATTGCTTATGTCCTAAATTTTGTGGTAAAAGATATTCTGACCCAAGACAATCCTGATGGAAAAAGGGGTAAATGGATTGTTTTTATCCTTGAATATGATATTGAAATCAAACCAACCAAGCTCATTAAGGGTCTAGGATTAGCTAAATTGATGGTTGAGTCCAATTTTCATGATTTGGATATTAATTTTCTAGTTGCAGTGGATGGACAAGAAGAGAAGGCGACTCCACAAGTTAAAGAGGCTTTCTCAACCTCTCCCTAGTATACAGACCTGATTTTTGTTTTACATCATTTACAAGATCCTCCTAGTTTAACCAAGCCTAAGGATAGATTTCTTAAACTCAAATCTATGAAGTATTTTATTTTAAATGGAAATTTGTGTTGGAAAGATTCTAGAGGGATTCTACTAAACTATTTGTTGAAAGATGAGGTAGATAAATCTTTACAAGAATTTCATGAAGGATATTGTGGTGGAAACGTGAACTATAAGACCACTGCCAACAAAATTCTAAGAGTTGGTTTTTACTGGCCCACCTTATTTTCATATGTCCACAAGAAAGTGACCTCATGTCATAGCTGTCAAATATTTGAAGGCAAAAGGAAAGTACTACCTTTACCCTTGAAATGAATATCAGTTGAAACTCATTTTCAATAGTGGGGTTCAGATTTCATTGGAGAAATCCATCCATCATCATCAGACCAACACAAATGGATTCTCACAGCCACTGACTATTTTACCAAGTGGATTGAAGTTGTACCTACAAGGCAAGCCATTGATGCTGTGATCATTAAGTTTTTAGAAAATAACATTCTTTCAAGATTTGGATTTCCCAGGAAAATCATCATTGACAATGCAGCAGCATTCAAATCAAAGAATATGGTGGAGTTTTGCAGAAAATATCATATTACTTTAGGAAACTCTACTTCCTATTACCCTTATGGAAATGGATTAGTAGAGTCTTGAAACAAGAGTTTGGTCAATATCATTAAAAAGTTGTTGTAGGACAACAAAAAATCATGGCACAACAAGTTGGTAAATGCATTATGGGAAGACAGACTTAATACAAAGAGATCAATTGAAATATCCCCATACCAGTTGGTCTATGGAATGGATGTTTTTTTTCCCACTTATTTAGGTGTCCCTGTCATGAAATTAATGCAGGAAGTATAGGTATAACCAAATGACATCCAGAGGAGAATTAACCAGACCATACATCTGCAACAGTCCATAGAAGAGGTCTACAACCAAACTCAAGTGATCCAGGAAAATATCAAGAATATCTATGATAGAAGGACTAAGGCTAATTACTTCCAAATAGGAGATAAAGTACTAAAATGGGATTCAAGGAATGAAGAGGAGGAAAATCATGGAAATCTTGAGAATTTATGGAAAGGTCCATACTTAATCCATTCTTACAGAGGAAGCAATGCATTTTTTATCAAGGACATGGATGGAGCAAATCTTCCAGGAGGACTTGTCAATGGAAGAATTATCAAGCACTATTTTTCATTGAAATAAAACAATTCCTTCCCAAGTTCATTGTAAATACCATTTTACTTTTTCTGTCATGAGTGGGTGACTTGTATCAGAGGTTAAAGCTCGAAGAGAAGGCCCTAAGCCCCTGATCAATTGTCACCAGATTTCCATCTACAATCAAACTAATCAGATGCAAAAAGTACTGAAGAAGATCATTCAAGGAAACCGATAGTTGGTTCTTGGCACCTCACAAGGAGAGCACCATCCCCAAGTGGAGCCATTGTTATAACCCTATATTTCATAGTATCACCTGGTGATTGAAATTTATTCCTACAATCATCTTACATTGTAAATAATATTTCATTCTACAAATGATTTCCACAAATAAACAAAAAGAAAAAGATAAAAGTAGAAAAAATGAAAAGAGGCTATAAAAAGAAAGAAAGAAAGAAAGAAAAAGAAAAGAAAAGAAAAGAAAAGAAAAAGAGAAAAATAAGAAAACCCCATCAAAAAAATAAATTTAGTTTGAATCATATTGTCTAATAATGATCAAACTTGTTAAATTTGTGTTGATAGGCTAGAGAATAAGTTTGATCAAACTGTTTAATTTTGACCAAAGTAGTTAGGTTAGAGTAATAATTAATCCAAGAGTCTAAGCTGGATTAATAGTGTTAGATGCCTAGGTTAGGAGATAGGTTAGTGATTTTTGTCTCAAGAAAATTGAAGGGGATTTCAAAATACCCCTTATTTGATTAAAATTGGTCATTTCAGATTAGGAAAATAAATTATGGTGTAAAGTGGCAAAAAGCAAGCTTAGCGCTACATGGCGCATATTTTTTATCCCAATTTTTCTAGCGGACAAGACATTTTGTCTTGTAGTGACTAATTCTCGCACAAGTTTCCATCGAAGACATCCATCACTTCGCAAATCAATGGTCCTCGACACTTTTTGGACCCCCTTGACCTTTCTACCTTTAACGGTGGGGAGGGGGGGTCCGAAAAGTGGTTTCCCCCGCATTGGTCCCACCTAACGTGGCACGTCCTCAGCATTTCATANCCCCCTTCCAAAATATGCCTAAACCACCACTCGATACCACACCTCTCCCTACCACCGCATCCCTATTACTCCCCCCATCTATCCCATCCTACATACCCATTACCCAATTAAATTTCCCCCCCTGACCATTAATCACTTCGTAACAACCCCACTCCATAACGGACACCTGTTGTACACTTTTTAACCCTGTTTCACCATCCCATTACACCATTTTCTGATACAGACACCATGGATACCACATCAAACCAAGATATCAATCTAACCGCCACGACCTCTCACTATCAACATACATTTTTTCCCGGGGTAATTACAGTTCCGCCATTATTTTACCTTGAGCTCTATCAATTATGGACCCCAAGGCTAAATCCATTGATACATCTGAGAACCCTATCCTCCCCCCTCCTGTAGACCTGGACTACATCCCTCCAACAGATAAAGATTACAAAATCACAAAGCCGAGGTGAAAATTCAACTTCTTTGAATTGCACTCATGGATAAAGGACATTTTTCTGGACCAGACTGACAAAATTGGACTTTAGGATTCAAATTTACCTCTATACGTGTTTCCTCAAACCCACCATTTCCCTAAATTCTCTCTGAGATGTCAATCTCGCTACTTGCCCAGCCAAATGACCATTGCCTCCTCCTCCGGTGAAATAATATTTACAGTCACCTCCAAAGCCATCAACCAGATGCTGCAAATCCCTATAAATGAATCAGTTGTTCCTTTCTCCATTGAATCCCTAAACGACCTATACCATAAACTCACTTTCCCCCAAAGAGCCCAGATCTTTGAGATTTTCCTCCCAGAAGATGCCCAATTTCCCAAAATGAATCGCCCTTACTGATCTTCCATATTCACTATCAAATCCAATCGGATCATTTCTATTCTTTCTTACCTGTTAGGTTATTACTCAGATGAATGGGTAGATGAGCCTATCCTAGGTTTTCTATCCATATTTTTCATAGAAGAAAGAGTTTCAATTAAATTCAATTTCAGTCAATTTCTGGTTGATAATATTCATGATCAGCTATTCAGTTTTCCAACTGAAGGGATGTTCATATACTCTTCATTTCTGGTCTACATGTTTTTATTTTTTTAGTTAGATAGGTTTCCCTGTGCACTTCAGAAATTAAACCATGAAGGAATCCCACAGTTAGTGACATCATGGACCTCATTGGTGAGGAAAAATTCAACTGAGTACATCTTCAAGGACTTCATAGACCATTTCATTCACCCAGTTGTTTGTATGTTGAACAACAACACAGAACCAAGGATGATGCAAACGAGCCACCCAGGGAATGCCTGCTCTCACCAGGACCTTCTCTTCCTTCGAGCCAAAGAGCTGAAACACTCTTCAAATCCCTTATCGGGACTTTCCTATACCCACACGACTCACCTTATGATCTCCCTCTGTCCTATCGGGAAATCGGGCCTCGCGTGATCGCGAGTCTAGGACTCACAGGTTCGGGTCTCCCAATTTCCCGGAACCCGATGAAATATTCACCCACGTGTTCCTTGCTTCCGTCAGGAATGTTCCTGTCGGGAAATCGGCACTTGCGAGGTCGTGTATCACTTGCCTCACGGATCCCTGATTCTCGATCCTCGATGGAACCTCTCCACTCCTTATCCCCATCCGGCTAACTCTTGCGCATGTAACCTACTGGTCCATAAGACCGCGGTCCTTTCCCTTATCGAAATTTCAGAATTCGCGAATTTGAAATGCATAGAACTCACACCCTCGAGTTATCCGATTCTCCGATTTCCGACGCCACCTGGCGTTGACCCAATGTAGGCCCGACCTTCCAACACCTGTCCTATGTTCTTGCACCTATGGCACACACTCCCGTGGTGATCGGGAAATCGCGTATCGGGATATCGCTATTAGCGTTGCAATAGTTCACGGACCCTTCCAAATCCCGATCCCTATTATGGAGTGACACCTGTCCTCCACTGAGGCGCTATGGCTGTGGGACCCTCGCGTTTCGGGCTTTCGCGATTTCTCCTGTCATGAGTTTCTCATCCCCGAGAATCCCGAAATGCCGAACCCTGATTCCTTCATATCCTCGGACACGCGTCCCCTACATCGAATGGCTCTGATTGTGTTGGGAAATCACGGATCGCGATTTCAATGTGCGAGAGTTTCACGACTCCAGGAACCCCGATTCTCCAATGAGATGAACCCCGATGAATCCCTGACTCCTTGACACGTGTCTGGCTGAGATCAATGACTGAGATCCTCCGTCGGGGTTTTGAGACTTAAAAGGTCTCAGTTCTCTCGACTTGTAAAACCCAGATGCCTCCAAAATCCCGATGTATCCTCCGGGCTCTTCCTCTTCTCCTTCGGGCTTAAACCCTGCACAACTTCCTGAGATCTGATGGTTGACGCGAAAACAAGCCCTGATCCAACGGCTCACAGTACTCTAGGCTTAAACCCCTAGTATGGCCATGACTTCTTCGCTACTTCAGACGGATCTAACGGCTGACGGGATTTCCCTGAGCTTTTCCTCAAGATCTCGACCGTCGCTTCACCCTTCTTGAAGATTTCTCGAGAATGGCTAAGTGTTCCTACTCAGCACTTGTCCTTCAATGCCTGCACTTGAAACTCTTTCTCGAACCTCCCTCGGCACAAACCCTTGTGCTCTATTTTGACAATACCACGAAGGTATTATACCTCCTGAGCTTATCCACTCTGATTCTTCAGAGGAACTTCCGTGCACTTCTTGCGCTCAACATTCAACAACTTCCCCAAGCGTTGAATCTTTCAGACACTGCGCACTTCCTGCAGCAGCAGTGTTTGATTTCCTTTTTCTTAGATTCACAACTTAGACTTCTTCTTCGGCCTGCGCACTCCTTGCACAGCTTCAACAATCCAAATCCTCTCCTGGGTGAACGAGGACAAAAGTTAAACTACTGAGCCTTCATCAATGCACTCTTTGCATATGAATTCAACTGCACACCTTGCAGGAATCTCCTAGCTCAGATAGACAAACAATTGAAGCTCATTCCCTCTCCCTTCCAGACTTCAGGTTAAAAAATGAAATCACACGCACAGCATATACAAAGCGATGCATAACAAGAAAGAAAACATTCATGATCATAACATCAATACACAGAGAAAACAACACAAACCATGAGCTTGAATTAAAGATTCCTTCTATTAATTCAATTGCTTGTACATGGGTGTTCTTCCTATAATATTCTCTACTTGCTCTCCTCTTCTCCTGAATGCTTGATAATGTTACAATGATACAATGAGGGTGTCTATATCCGTTTTCCCTCTCGAACTCTAAACTATCAAATCTAGACTTAAAATCCTATCTACCAGCATTAACTTAATTAAATGCCTCCTATCTACATCAGACAAGAGTGTATGGCTCAAGGTCTGATACATTATACAAAAGGCGCTCCTTCATAAATGGTTCATTGAAGGTTTGGCGGAACAATCCCTAAGCATTTCAAAACTTTGGGTTTGTTTATCCAGCTGATCCTCGCTTGATGTGTTGGCTCGCTTGATGAGTTGGCGATGTTCCTACATCATACTCCTCGGCTTGAAAACTTTCATGGGCTCCTATCCATGAGCTCCTGCACAGTGTATCCATGTTTTTGTATCTCTGCTTTTCTTTCCCAGTTGGCATCTTCCATTGGGTGGTTCTTCCATTTGACCAGATACTTGAAGTATTTCTTCTGCCTGGTCTTTTTGCTCACTCTTTTGTCAAGTATATGCTCCATCTGTGGCTTCTCTGCAATCGACATCTTCTTCTCCCACTGGATTTTTGGCTGTTCATCACTCTCATCTCCTGCTTCCTCAGACTTATATGGATATAAGTCTGAGACATTGAATGTCGGAGATATTCCGATGCCATCCAGCAACTCAATTTCATACGCAGTCTCTCCTAACTTCTTCAGGACTCTGCATGGCCCAATTTTATCCGCGCTGCGCTTATATTCTTGGTTTGATTCCAACAATCGCTCCTTCACCCTGTTGTGAATTTCTTCCATCGCGTCTGCGAATTCTTCAACGCTTTCACTCTTAGTCATTATCTGCTCTGAATCCCTCAGTTCAGATACTCCTCTTGGCTACCTGTCGTATACAACCTCAAATGGAATTTTGACTGTGCTTTTGTTCACTGAGTCGTTGTATGCAAACTCTGCCTGTGGCAACACATTGTCCCAACTACTGTGGTTCTCTGTTACCAAGCTTCTTAAAAAATCTCCCAAACTTCTATTTACTACCTTTGTTTGCCCATCCGTTTGAGGATGATAGGCAGAACTAAACATCAAATTAGTTCCCATCTTCTTCCAGAGTGTCCTCCAGAAATGTCCAATAAATTTTGTATCCCTGTCCGATACTATGCTTCTGGGTAAACCATGAAGTCTAATGACCTCCTTGAAGAAAAAATTTGCGATATGAGTCGCATCGCTAGTCTTCTAGCATGGGATAAAATGTGCCATTTTGGAAAACCTGTCAACCACCACAAAGATCGAATCATGTCCTCTTTGCATCCTTGGTAATCCCAATACAAAATCCATGCTGATTTCATCCCATGGCCTGTCGGGTATGGGTAATGGTTGATAGAATCCCGCATTCTGCTTCCTGCCCTTTGAATGATGGAAAATTTTGCACTTGTCAACAAACTTCTTTACTTCCGACCACATCCCTAGCCAAAAGTATGCTTCTCTCAGCTTTGCAAATGTCTTATCGTGGCCAAAATGTCCTGTTAATCCACCATTGTGCTTCTCTTTTAGCAGATTCTCCCTCATGGAGAAATTTGGAATGCATAAATGATTTCCTCTGAACAACAAGGCATTTTGGATTATGTAATCTATCCATGGGCTTCTGTCTCTGAGAATTGGATTCTCAGTTGCCTCATATGCATCTGCAAAATCTGCATCACCTGCATACATGTCCCTAAGATTTTCAAAACCCAATGTTTTGACTTGGAACTCCTGCAGCAACAAACACTTCCTGCTCAAAGCATCATCCACTTTGTTAGCAGTACCTGAAATGTGTTTAATTACAAATTTAAAATTCTGCATATACTCTACCCATTTAGCATGTTTATGATTCAACTTCTCTTGTTGAGTCACAAACTGTAATGAATGATTATCACTATACAAAACAAATTCTTTTGGGGTCAAGTAATGCCTCCACTTCTTCAACACCTGTATGATATCATAAAATTCTTTATCATACGTGGAGTACTTCACCTTTGCCTCATCTAGCTTCTCGCTGAAATATGGAATTGGTCTGTCCTCCTGGCTCAAGACCGCTCCTATGGCAAAGCCACTTGCATCACATTTCACCTGGAACACTTTAGTAAAATCTGGCAACACCAAAACCGGTTGTTTTGTGATCTTTCGCTTCAACATATTGAATCTCTTCTCTGCCTCTTCAGTCCAATGAAAAGATTTATGTATTTTCTTGACAGTATCCATCATTTTTGCACTAATTCCACTGAAATTCCTGATGAATTTTCAGTAGAAACTAGCCAGTCCATGAAAACTTCTCACCTCGAAAATATTTCTCGGTGATGGCCAATTTTTAATTACCTCCACTTTACCTGGATCCATCTTTAATTCATTCACCGATATGACAAATCCCAAGTAAATGAGTTATGTCTTCATAAATGAAGACTTCCTCATGTTGATCAACATCTTCTCTTGCTGTAGCTTCCTCATTACTGCAGCTAAGTGCTTCAGATACTCTTCTTTTGTTTTGTTGAAAATCAATATGTCATCTAGATAAACAATGACAAACTTACCAATGAATTCCTTCAGCACTTCATTCATCAATATCATGAAGGTACTTGGTGCATTCGTCAAGCCAAATGGCATGACTAGCCATTCATACAACCATTCGTTGGTTTTGAAGGATGTCTTCCACTCATCGCCTTCCCTCATGCGAATCTGATGGTATCCACTTTTCAAATCAACCTTTGAAAAAAATTTGGCTCCACTCAAACAGTCCATCAAGTCATCCATCCGTGGCAATGGAAACCTGTACCTGATGGTTATCTTGTTAATGGCTCTGGAATTAGTGTACATTCTCCAACCTCCATCTTTCTTTGGACTCAGTACCGTTGGAACGGAACATGGACTTAAAATTTCCCTGATTAGTCCTTTATCCAATAGTTCTTGCACCTGCCTTTTAACTTCTTCGTTCTCCTGCGGCGTCAACCTGTACGCAGCTTTGTTTGGCAAACTGGCTCCTGGTATGAGGTCTATATGATGACTCACACTCCTCATCGGTGGAAACGAATGAGGTAATTCATCTACCACAATGTCAGCGAACTCTTCCAGCAGTTCCTGGATTTCTTCCGGCAAGTCATCCACTCTTGTGCTGGTCAAAATGATTCTTGGTTTCCTAACCACAAACAATTGTGGATCCTCCTTCTTCTTTACTTCCACCAAAAGTTCCTTCCCACTCATGAGAAGTACAGTATTCCTTGGTTCTAGTTTTACTTCTTTATCTTTAATTGGAAGTAACATATTTGTTCTTCCATTCTTCTCCAAAGTATACGTATTCATCTTCCCATCATGAACTACGTTCATGTCATATTTCCATGGTCTGCCTAGCAATAAATGACATACATCCATAGGAATAACATCACAGAGTATTTTATCATTGTATCCTCCTATCTTGATGTCAACTAAGCACTGTTTAGTGACATTTACCTGATGTCCCTTCTGTAGCCATGAGACTTTGTATGGACTCTGGTGATCAGTCATTTCCAGCTCTAGTTTCTCCACCATCTCGATTGAAATGAGATTGTTTGTGCTTCTGCTATCCACAATAACTTTGCACTTCCTGTCTTTGGTCTTGCATGTGGTTCTGAAAAGTCTGTTTCTCTGAGCTGTGTCCTCCACCTCCTTCTCGGGTGTCAAGAGAACCTTACACATCATCAACGACCTTCCGTCTTTTGTGTCCTCTGCTTCAGCATCTCGCCTCTGTACCTCGGCGATGTGAGCTTCTCCTCCATCCTTCTTCTGATCTGGAGAGTCAACTGCCTTGTGTCCATTCTTTCCACACGTGAAGCATGTGATGACTCCACCTCGGCCTCTTCCTCTACCTATGGTACGAGGAAATGTGTTATTTTCAGCGTATCCTCCGCTCTGTTCTGTCTGTTTCCTTCGTTGTTCAGCGTGTTGGCCTTGCTGTGAACTTCCACCTCTTTTTGTTCTAGTCTGAGGCTTCTTCCAGTCGTCCTTAGATTTCTGAAACCTATCTTGGGAAACTGACTTACCTTTTGGCTGGCTCCTACCTCTGCCTCGCTGTGATGGCTTACGGCTTAGCTTTTCCTCATCTTTCAATGCCATCTGATACGCATCCTCCACCATTTTGATGGTTGTCATACTCATCTCATCCTGGATATCATATCTTAAGCCATTCATATACCTGGAAACTTTTTCATCATCACTCTCCTGATGACCTGCTCTGATATTTAACTTGTAAAACTCCTCGGTATACTCCTTTACTATCATCAACTTCTGTCTCAGGTTCTGCATCCTCCTGAATAGTGTGATTTGATAATCCCTTGGGATGAACTTTGCCTACATCTTTGCAATCATTTGATCCAAGATTTTAATATTTTTCTTGCCTTTGGAACGTCTATATTCTTGAAGTTCATCCCACCATAATGATGCGTGCCCCTTCAATTTCGTGACATCATGCCTAACCTTTTTATCCTCTTTGATATCCTCATAATCGAAGTAGGTGTCAAGAGCTCAGATCCAATCCAATAGCTCTTCTGCATCCAGACTCCCTTCATAAGTTGGAATGTCCAGTATTGTTTTCGAACTCATCCAGGCGATAGCTTTAATTAATCTCTCATTGGATGCATCTTCGGCTACAACTTCTCCTTGTTGTTCAACTTCAACTTCGCCTTCGGAGTCACTCAGATCTCCAGCACTGGCTGTACGTCTCTGTGTTGCTTCCATATCTTCTAATCTCGCTCAGAGATCACGTATCTGCCTCTCCATATCTGGATTCCGTGCTTTTCTCCCTCTTCCTCTCTAGTTCCCCCTATCCTCTGGATCGGGTGATTGTCTTTCTCTCCTCAGCGGCATGGTGATATTTTCTCTTCTCCTCTGCTACAGAAAATAGAGAACTTTTCTCGCTCTGATACCACTTTGACGTGTATCAGAATGCTTCTTTTCCTTCCTCGCTCCTCTTGCCTGAAATATACAGACAAGAAATCTTGCTCTGATACCACTTTGACGCAAACGCACCACCCAGGGCACGCCTACTCTCACCAAGACCTTCTCTTCCTTCGGGCCGAAGAGCTGAAACACTCTTCAAATCCCTTATCGGGACTTTCCTATACCCACAGGACTCACCTTTTGATCTCCCTTTGTCCTATCGGGAAATCGGGCCTCGCGTGATCACGAGTCCAGGACTCATAGGTTTGGGTCTCCCAATTTCTCGGAACCCGATGAAATATTCACCCATGTGTTCCTTTCTTCCGTCGGGAATGTTCCCGTTGGGAAATCGGCACTTGCGAGGTCGTGTATCACTTGCCTCACGGATCCCTGATTCCCGATCCCCGATGGCACCTCTCCACTCCTTATCCCCCTTCATCTAACTCTTGTGCATGTGACCTATTGGTCCACAAGACCACGGTCCTTTCCCTTATCATAATTTTGGAATTCGCAAATTTGAAATGCATAGAACTCACACCCTCGAGTTCTCTGATTCTCCGATTTCCGACGCCACCTGGCGTTGACCCACTGCAGGCCCGACCTTCCAACACCTGTCCTATGTTCTGGTGCCTATGGCCCACACTCTCGTGGTGATCGGGAAATCACGTATCGGGATATCGTGATTCCCATTGCAATAGTTCATGGACCCTTCCAAATCCTGATCCCTGTTATGGAGTGACACCTGTCCTCCACTGAGGTGCTATGGATGTGGGACCTTTGCGTTTTGGGCTTTCACGACTTCTCCTGTCATGAGTTTCTCGTCCCCGAGAATCCCGAAATGTCGAACCCCGATTCCTTCAGATCCTCGGACACGCGTCCCCTACATCGAACAACTCCGATTGTGTTGGGAAATCACGGATCGCGATTTCAATGTGCGAGAGTTTCACGACTCCAGGAACCCTGATTCTCCAATGAGATGAACCCCGATGAATCCCTGACTCCTTGACACGTGTCTGGCCGAGATCAATGGCTGAGATCCTTCGTCGGGGTTTCAAGACTTAAAAGTTCTCAGTTCTCTCGACTTGTAAAACCTCGATGCCTCCAAAATCCCGATGTCTCCTCTGGGCTCTTCCTCTGCTCCTTCAGGCTTAAACCCTGTGCAACTTCCCGAGATCTGACGGATGACGGGAAAAAAACCCCTGATCCAATGGCTCACAGTACTCTGGGCTTAAACCCCTGGTATAGCCATGACTTCTTCGCTACTTCAGATGGATCTAACGGCTGACGGGATTTCCCCGAGCTTTTCCTCAAGATCTCAACCGTCGCTTCACCCTTCTTGAAGATTTCTCAAGAATGGCTAAGTGTTCCTACTCAGCACTTGTCCTTCAACGCCTGCGCTTGAAACTCTTTCTCGAACCCACCTCGGCACAAACCCCTGTTATCTCTTTTGATGATACCACGAAGGTACTATACCTCCTATTCTTATCCACTCTGATTCTTCAGAGGAACTTGTGCGCACTTCTTGCGCTCGACATTCAACAACTTCCCAAGTGTTGAATCTTTCAGACTCTGCGCACTTCCTGCAGCAGCAGTCTTTGATTTCCTTTTTCTCAGATTGACAACTGAGACTTCTGCTTCGTCCTGCACACTCCTTGTATGGCTTCAACAATCCAAATCCCCTCCTAGGTGAACGAGGACAAAAGTTAAACTATTGAGCCTTCTTCAACGCACTCTTTGCACATGAATTCAACTGCACACCTTGTAGGAATCTCCTGGCTCAGATAGAGAAACAATTGAAACTCATTCCCTCTCCCTTCCATACTTCAGGTTAAAACATGAAATCAAATGCACAGCATAGACAAAGCGATGCATAACAAGAAAGCAAACATTCACGATCATAACATCAATACAGAGAGAAAACAACACAAACCATGAGCTTGAATTAAAGCTTCCTTCTGTTAATTCAATTGCTTGTACATGGGTGTTCTTCCTATAATATTCTCTGCTTTCTCTCCTCTTCTCCTGAATGCTTGATAATGTTACAATGATACAATGAGGGTGTCTATATCCGTTTTCCCTCTCGAACTCTAAACTATCAAATCTAGACTTAAAATCCTATCTACCAGCACTAACTTAATTAAATGCCTCCTATCTACATCAGACAAGAGCGTATGGCTCGAGGTCTGATACAATATACAAAAGGTTCTCCTTCATAAATGGTTCATTGAAGGTTTGGTGCAACAATCCCAAAGAATTTCAAAAATTTGGGTTCGTTTATCCAGCTGATCCCCGCTTGATGTGTTGGCTCGCTTGATGAGTTGGCGATGCTCCTGCATCATACTCCTCGGCTTGAAAACTTTCATGGGCTCCTGTCCATGAGCTCTTGCACGGTCTTTCCATGCTTTTGTATCTCTACTTGGCTTTCCCAGCTGGCATCTTCCATTGGGTGGTTCTTCCATTTGACCAGATACTCGAAGTATTGCTTCTGCCTGGTCTTTTTGCCCACTCTTTTGTCAAGTATATGCTCCATCTGTGGCTTCTCTGCAATCGACATCTGCTTCTTCCACTGGATTTATGGTTGTTCATCACTCTCAGCTCCTGCTTCCTCAGCCTTATATGGATATAAGTCTGAGACATTGAATGTCATTGATATTCCGATCCCATCTGACAACTCAATTTCATATGCATTCTCTCCTAACTTCTTCAGGACTCTGCATGGCCCAATTTTCTTCATTTTTAGCTTATTATATGTTCCCCTTGGGAACCTTTCCTTCCTCAGATGTGCCAAAACTAGATCACCAACTTCAAACTGAAGTTGTCTCCAATGGTGATCGACTCTGCGCTTATATTCCTGATTTGATTCCAGCAATCGCTCCTTCACCCTGCTGTGAAGTTCTTCCATCGCCTCTGTGAATTCTTCAGCACTTGCACTCTTAGTCATTATCTGCTCTGAATCCCTCAGTTCAGATACTCCTCTTGGCTGCCTGTTGTATACAACCTCAAATGGACTTTTGCCTGTGCTTTTGTTCACTGAGTCTTTGTACGCAAACTCTGCATGTGGCAACACATTGTCCCAACTGTTGTGGTGCTCTATTACCAATCTTCCTAACAAATCTCCCAAACTTCTATTTACTACCTCTGTTTGCCCATCCATTTGAGGATGATAGGCAAAACTAAACATCAAATTAGTTCCCATCTTCTTCTAGAGTGTCCTCCAGAAATGTCTAATAAATTTCGTATCCCTGTCCGATACTATGCTTCTGGATAAACCATGAAGTCTAACGACCTCCTTGAAGAACAAATTTGCGATATGAGTCGCATCGCTAGTATTCTGGCATGGGATAAAATGTGCCATTTTGGAAAACCTGTCAACCACCACAAAGATCAAATCATGTCCTCTTTGCATCCTCGGTAATCCCAATACAAAATCCATGTTGATTTGATCCCACGGCCTGTCGAGTATGGGTAATGGTTGATAGAATCCCGCATTTCGCTTCCTGCCCTTTGACTGCTGGAAAATTCTGCACCTGTCAACAAACTTCTTGATTTCCGACCGCATCCCTGGCCAAAAGTATGTTTCGCTTAGCTTTGCAAATGTCTTATCTTGGCCAAAGTGTCCTGCTAATCCACCACTGTGCTTCTCTTTTAGCAGATTCTCCCTCATGGAGCAATTTGGAATGCATAACTGATTTCCTCTGAACAACAAGCCATTTTGGATTATGTAATCTATCCATGGGCTTCTGTCTCTAAGAACTAGATTCTCAGCTGCCTCATATGCCTCTGCAAAATCTGCATCACCTACATACATGTCCCTAAGATTTTCAAAACCCAATGTTTTGACTCGGAACTCCTGCAGCAACAAACACTTCCTGCTCAAAGCATCARCCACTTTGTTAGCAGTACCTGAAATGTGTTTAATTACAAATGTAAAATTCTGCATATACTCTACCCATTTAGCATGTTTCTGATTCAACTTCTCCTGTTGAGTCACAAACTGTAATGCATGATTATCACTATACAAAACAAATTCTTTTGGGGTCAAGTAATGCCTCCACTTCCTCAACGCCTGTATGATAGCATAAAATTCTTTATCATAAATGGAGTACTTCACCTTTGCCTCATCCAGCTTCTCACTAAAATATACAATTGTCTATCCTCCTGGCTCAAGACCACTCCTATGGCAAAGCCACTTGCATCACATTTCACCTGGAACACTTTCGTAAAATCCGACAACACCAAAACCGGTTGTTCTGTGATCTTCCACTTCAACAGATTGAAGCTCTTCTCTGTCTCTTCAGTCCAATGAAAAGATTTATGTCTTTTCTTGACAGTATCCATCATTGTTGCGCTAATTCCACTGAAATTCCTAATGAATTTTCGGTAGAAACTAGCCAGTCCATGAAAACTTCTCACCTAAAAAATATTTCTCGGTGATGGCCAATTTTTAATTACCTCCACTTTACTTGGATCCATCTTTAATTCATTCACCGATATGACAAATCCCAAGTAAATGAGTTTTGTCTTCATAAATGAAGATTTCCTCATGTTGATCAAGAGATTCTCTTGCTGTAGCTTCCTCATTACTGCAGCTAAGTGCTTCAGATGCTCTTCTTTTGTTTTGCTGAAAATCAATATGTCATCTAGATAAACAATGACAAACTTACCAATGAATTCCTTCAGCACTTCATTCATGAATATCATGAAGGTACTTGTTGCATTCGTCAAGCCAAATGGCATGACTAGCCATTCATACAACCCTTCGTTGGTTTTGAAGGTTGTCTTCCACTCATCGCCTTCCCTCATGTGAATCTCATGGTATCCGCTTTTCAAATCAACCTTTGAAAAAAATTTGGCTCCACTCAAACAGTCCATGAAGTCATCCATCTGTGGCAATGGAAACCTGTACCTGATGGTTATCTTGTTAATGGCTCTGGAATCAGTGCACATTCTCCAACCTCCATCTTTCTTTGGACTCAGTACCGTTGGAACTACACATGGACTTAAACTTTCCCTGATTAGTCCTTTATCCAATAGTTCTTGCACCTTCCTTTTAACTTCTTCGTTCTCCTGCGGCGTCAACCTGTACGCAGCTTTGTTTGGCAAACTGGCTCATGGTATGAGGTCTATATGATGACTCACACTCCTCATCGGTGGCAATGAATGAGGTAATTCGTCTACCACAATGTCAGCGAACTCTTCCAGCAGTTCCTAGATTTTTTCCGGTAAGTCATCCACTCTTGTGCTGGTCAAAATGATTCTTGGTTTCCTGACCACAAGCAATTGTGGATCCTCCTTCTTCTTTACTTCTGCCAGAAGTTCCTTCCCACTGATGAGAAGTACAGTATTCCTTGGTTCTGGTTTTACTTCTTTATCTTTAATTGGAAGTAACATATGTGTTCTTCCATTCTTCTCCAAAGTATACGTATTCATCTTCCCATCATGAACTACGTTCCTGTCATATTGCCATGGTCTGCCTAGCAATAAATGACATACATCCATAGGAATAACATCACAGAGTATTTTATCATTGTATCCTCCTATCTTGATGTCAACTAAGCATTGTTTGGTGACATTTACCTGATGTCCCTTCTGTAGCCATGAGACTTTGTATGGACTCAGGTGATCAGTCGTTTCCAGCTCTAGTTTCTCCACCATCTCAGTTGAAATGAGGTTGTCTGTGCTTCCGCTATCCACGATAACTTTGCACTTCCTATCTTTGGTCTTGTATGTGGTTATGAAAAGTCTGTTTCTCTGAGCTGTGTCCTCCACCTCCTTCTTGGGTGTCAAGAGAACCTTACGCATCATCAACGACCTTCCGTCTTCTGCGTCCTCTGCTTCATCATCTCACCTCTGTGCCTCAGGCGATGTGAGTTTCTCCTCCATCCTTCTTCCTATCTGGACAGTCAACTGCCTTGTGTCCATTCTTTCCACACGTGAATCATGTGATGACTCCACCTCGGCCTCTTCCTCTACCTCTGGTACGAGGAAATGTGTTATTGTTAGCGTATCCTCCGCTTTGTTCTATCCATTGCCTTCGTTGTTCAGTGTGCTAGCCTCGCTGTGAACTTCCACCTCTTTATGTTCTAGTCTGAGGCTTCTTCCAGTCATCCTTAGATTTCTGAAACCTATCTTGGGCAACTGACTTACCTTTTGGCTAGCTCCTACCTCTGCCTCGCTGTGTTGGCTTACGGCTTAGCTTTTACTCAGCTTTCAATGCCATCTGATATGCATCCTCCACCGTTCTGATGGTTTTCATACTCATCTCATCCTGGATATCGTATCTTAAGTCATTCATATACCTGGCAACTTTTTCATCATTGATCTCCCAATGACCTGCTCTGATATTTAACTTGTAAAACTCCTCGGTATACTCCTTTACTGTCATCAACTTCTGTCTCAGGTTTTGCATCCTCCTGAATAGTGTGATTTGAGAATCCCTTGGGATGAACTTTGCCTTCATCTTCGCAATCATTCGATCCTAGCTTTTAATCTTTTGATTTCCTTTGGAGTGTCTATCTGCTTGAAGTTCGTCCCACCATAATGCTACGTGCCCCTTCAATTTCTTGATAGCATGCCTAACCTTTTTATCCTCTTCGATATCCTCATAATCGAAGTAGGTTTCAAGAGCTCAGATCCAATCCAATAGCTCTTCTGCATCCAGACACCCTTCATAAGTTGGAATGTCCATATTTTTTTTTGAACTCATCCGGGCGATAGCTTTAATTAATCGCTCATTGGCTGCATCATTGGCTGCAACTTCTCCTTGTTGTTCAACTTCAACTTCGCCTTCGGAGTCACTCAGATCTCCAGCACTGGCTGTGCGTCTCTGCGCTGCTTCCATATATTCTAATCTCGCTCGGAGATCACGTATCTGTCTCTCCATATATGGATTATGTGCTTGTCTCCCTCTTCCTCTCTGGTTCCCCCTATCCTCTGAATCGGGTGATTGTCTTTCTCTCCTCGGAGGCATGGTGAAATTTTCTCTTCTCCTCTGCTACAGAAAACAGAGAAATTTTCTCGCTCTGATACCACTTTGACGTGTATCAGAGTGCTTATTTTCCTTCCTCGCTCCTCTTTCCTGAAATATACAAACAAGAAATATTTCTCTGATACCACTTTGACGCAAACGCGCCAACCAGGGCACGCCTACTCTCACCAGGACCTTCTCTTCCTTCGGGCCGAAAATATGAAACACTCTTCAAATCCCTTATTGGGACTTTCCTATACCCACAAGAATCACCTTATGATCTCCCTTTGTCCTATCAAAAATCGGGCCTCGTGTGATCGTGAGTCCAGGACTCACAGGTTCGGGTCTCCCAATTTCCTAGAACCCAATGAAATATTCACCCACGTGTTCCTTGCTTCCGTCGGGAAATCGGCACTTGCGAGGTCGTGTATCACTTGCCTCACGGATCCTCGATTCCCGATCCCCGATGGCACCTCTCCACTCCTTATCCCCCTCCGGCTAACTCTTGCGCATGTGACCTGCTGGTCCAAAAGACCGCGGTCCTTTCCCTTATTGGAATTTCGGAATTCACGAATTTGAAATGCGTAGAACTCACACCCTCGAGTTCTCTAATTCTCTGATTTCCAATGCCACCTGGCGTTGACCCACTGCAAGACCGACCTTCCAACACCTGTGCTATGTTCTGGCGCCTATGGCCCACACTCCCGTGGTGATCAGGAAATCACGTATCGGGATATCGCGATTCCCGTTGCAATATTTCACGGACCCTTCCAAATCCCGATCCCTGTTATGGAGTGACACATGTCCTCCACTAAGGCGCTATGGATGTGGGACCATTGCATTTCGGGCTTTCGCGACTTCTCCTGTCGTGAGTTTCTCGTCCCCGAGAATCCCAAAATGTTGAACCCCGATTCCTTCAGATCCTCGGACACATGTCCCCTACATCGAACGGCTCCGATTGTGTTGGGAAATCACAGATCGCGATTTCAATGTGTGAGAGTTTCACGACTCCAAAAACCCCAATTCTCCAATGAGTTCAACCCCGATGAATCCCTAACTCCTTGACACGTGTCTGGCCGAGATCAATGGCTGTGATCCTCCATCGGGGTTTTGAGACTTAAAAGGTCTCAGTTCTCTTGACTTGTAAAACCCCGATGCCTCCAAAATCCCGATGTCTCCTCCAGGCTCTTCCTCTGCTCCTTCGGGCTTAAACCCTGTGCAACTTCCCGAGATCTGACGACTGACGGGAAAACAACCCCTGATCCAACGGCTCACAGTACTCTGGGATTAAACCCCTGGTATGGTCATGACTTCTTCGCTACTTACGATGGATCTAATGGCTGATGGGATTTCCCCGAGCTTTTCCTCAAGATCTCGACCGTCGCTTCACCCTTCTTGAAGATTTCTTGAGAATGGCTAATTGTTCCTACTCAACACTTGTCCTTCAACACCTGCACTTGAAACTCTTTCTCGAACCTCCCTCGGCACAAACCTATGTGCTCTCTTTTGACGATACCACGAAAGTACTATACCTCCTGATCTTATCCACTCTGATTCTTTAGAGGAACTTGTGCGCACTTCTTGCGCTCAACATTCAACAACTTCCCAAGTGTTGAATCTTTCAGACTCTGTGCACTTCCTGCAGCAACAGTCTTTGATTTCCTTTTTCTCAGATTCACAACTGAGACTTCTTCTTCGGCCTGCGCACTCCTTTCACGGCTTCAAAAATCCAAATCCCCTCCTGGGTGAACAAGGACAAAAGTTAAACTACTGAGCCTTCATCAACGCACTCTTTGCAGATGAATTCAACTGCACACCTTGCAGGAATCTCCTGGCTCAGATAGAGAAACAATTGAAACTCATTCCCTCTCCCTTCCAGACTTCAGGTTAAACCATGAAATCACATGCACAACATATACAAAGCGATGCATAACAAGAAAGCAAATATTCATGATCATAACATCAATACACAGAGAAAACAACACAAACCATGAGCTTGAATTAAAGCTTCCTTCTATTAATTCAATTTCCTGTACATGGGTGTTCTTCCTATAATATTCTCTGCTTTCTCTCCTCTTCTCCTGAATGCTTGATAATGTTGCAATGATACAATGAGGGTGTCTATATCCGTTTTCCCTCTCGAACTCTAAACTATCAAATCTAGACTTAAAATCCTATCTACCAGCATTAACTTAATTAAATGCCTCCTATCTACATCAGAAAAGAGCATATGGCTAAAGGTCTGATAAAATATACAAAAGGCTCTCCTTCATAAATGGTTCATTGAAGGTTTGGCGCAACAATCCCAAAGCATTTCAAAAATTTGGGTTTTTTATCCAACAGATCCCCGCTTGATGTGTTGGCTCGCTTGATGAGTTGGCGATGCTCCTGTATCAAAGGATCAGTGAAGAAATTCAAAGAGTCTTGCACCTATCTGATCAAGCTAAGACAGAGGATTGGTATTTATACAAAAAACATATAGAAATAAGAGTATATGGGTATGAGTCGCCTCCTACAGATTACCCAAATACCTCCTAGTGAGGATTTGTTCACTAGAATACATAAGGGAAATGGTGAATTCAGATGAAATTCACTTTGTTGCAGTAAAGAAGAAGTCTCAGCTCATGATCAAGACTTATATTGGCCCTTTCATCTACAAAAATAGATCAACAGGAGAAGAAGCAGGTAACCTATTGAAACAAATGAGGTTTCCTCTGAGTCCCACTTGGGCATATGACCCATTTGGTGTCATCTTTGAACTCTGAGTCAAACAAAGTAGCACTCCTTATGTTCACACACAGAAGCCAGAGGTGGAGATATACATGAACCAGACAAAGTGACAGGAGAACACATTACAAGAACCAGAGTAGCAGCCTGCCTCTGTAACTGCTTCACACAATAAGACACCCCAAAATAAAGCAGAGAAGAGAGAAAGGAAGGAGATTTCTCCTTTAGTCACAGAGGTATCAACCGAGGATTTCCAAGTTTACAAAAAAAGGGATTGTTATCGCATATATTTTTCAAGAGAAGTAGGTCATTCAAGTCTGTGGTCTGCATAAGAAGAGTCCAAGCACAACATTCAAAAGTAGTCCATTTCGTGCTAAAATACAAGAAACCAGATAGGTTCATGTTTTGACAACGAAGATCCCATATACAGTTCATATTAGCGGCTCTCAGATAGTCAGATTTTAAAAGTCATGCAAGGATTAATGACTACCAAGCATCTCAAAGTCCCAAAGTAAATCTGATCCATTGAAGGATGAGGAAATGCATCGACAGATCTCACACTTTGGGAATTCGTCACTTTAGATAAGTGCATGAGAAAGAAGGAGAAAACTCCCAAAGCCTGAACTCCCGAAGTAAATCTCGTCCATCCAAAACAAGAGAACACGTGGAGGCAGATCTCACACTTCGGATGATTGAGCGAGAAAGCAGAAGAAAAAGGGCCAAATCCCAAACTCCCGAAGTGAATCTCGGTCGTCCAAATGAAGAGGCCACGCATCACCAGATCTCTCACTTTAGGAATTCATCACTTCGGAGGATTGCGTGAGAAAGAAAAAGAAAAATACCTGAAGCCTGAACTCCCGAAGTGAATCTTGGTCATCCAAATCAAGAGGCCACGCGTCACCAGATCTCTCACTTTGGGAATTTGGCACTTCATAGGATTGCATGAGAAAGTAGAAGAAAAAGGCTCAAACCCTGAACTCTCTAAGTGAATCTCAACCATCCAAATCAAGAGGCCACGTGTCACCAGATATCTCACTTTGGGAATTCGACACTTCGGAGGATTGCATGAGAAAGCAGAAGAAAAAATCCTGAATTAATTGAGAGAAGTTGATCTTTGCAGTAGGAATCAAGGTCCATCCAAGAGTGGCGTGTGGCAGCAAAAGAGGGGCATTCCCAGATTGCATATCACGACTAGATCAACGACCATGCTTCATTGTGGGGACAAAACATGCTTGAACGATAAAGTTATTGAGAGGTACCACAATTGAAACCATGGTATAGAGAAAGAGTTGTGTGGAGGAAGGTGGTGAATTGAGGGCTCAAAAGTGGTTCAGATTCAAACCACCTTTGAAAGACCTGTAATCACATGCTTATACAACATCAAATCCAAGAGCATCACATGGTATCCCCATGGGCGTTAAGCCTCATCTTGATCTCAAGGATTCAGTTAATAAAAGAATGGATTGGTGGTTGAAACCTTGACTCACTCATTAATTAGAAAGAATGGAGGGTATGGTTGTGGAGACAGAAGACTTTCATCCTGAGGTACCACAGAGGGAATTTTTTCCTGCAGGCCCATATTGACCAGAGTTTCCTTATGACAGAAGGAACATGACAGATGAGAAAAGACACATGACATTGGATTACAAGCACCCAAGCAGCAAGACATGTCTATTATTTTGACTATAAATACATCAGATGAATGATATGTAGAGGGGTGTGTTTTCAGAGGATGGAGAGCTGAGGGAGTTTTAGGAGCAGGGCTCTGTATTTTTCAATTGTAATTCTAAGGGGCATGGATTGTAAATATTATGTTATTGAATATTCCTTTAAGTTGTTTTTATCATACTGTCTTCTTAGTTTACATGTTGTTCTTTTTTTCTTCTTGTATGGATGTAGCATATTTGATCTATGGATTCCTGATGTGATAGAGGATTTGTTGTAATCTTTCCCATGTTTCATCATTTATCACTCAGAATATAGTTGTTTTTCTCCTTGTCTGGATGTAGCATCCTTGATTTTTGGATTCCTGAGGTGGTAGAGGATCTGTTGTCATCTTGCCCATATTTCATTGTTTATCACTCAGATGCTCGTTGTTTTTCTTCTTGTCTCATTGTACCATCCTTGATTTATGGATTCTTTAGGTGCTAGAGGATCTATTTTCATATTTCCCATATTTCACACTTTATCACTCAAACACATTATATCTTTATTATCCTCATCACCACATAAATCCTTTGTTTGATAGGTAGTTTAAATGCCTTCATTAGTCACGATACTTATGACTCCATAGCCCAACAGTCCTGAATTGATCTGCATCTACCTCAGTCATCTTTTCCTCTCTCTACATTCTTACTGATCCACCTACTCAAACCATTTCAATACATTTACATTTTCATGGTTGTTGGGCTTATCCTCTTGCAGTCGGAGGGTGATTCTCAATGCTAACAGGGCCAAAACTAGTTATACACCAGATTTACACAAGGAGGGAGAAATACAGTCCACCATATTCTTGGAGGGACCACACTCTTCAACCCAATCAGACAATATGTTTATTGTTTCTACATCATCACTAGCATGTCAAAGAAACCTAAACACCACTTTGACAATTGAATCATCTAATGGGCCACCAAAGTCAAATATTTTTGACAAATATAAACAGATCAAGAAAAAGAATGAGCTCCTCAACAACAGGACATATGCACAATTCTGGAAGCAAACCTCCACTGCTCAACATAGGTTGTTGTCATCTTTTGACACAGAAAGAGGAAGAATGCAAATGGAATTCTTGCAAGCAAAAGTTCCCCATCCAAAACCAATTGCAGACTTTAAGAATAATTCCTTTGAATTTGATGTAAAGGATGTACATCCAGTGGATGAGATGGATATGCATAGGAAAATAGGACAAATGATATTCTTGTTGGATTACTGAGAGGGGGGGTGAATCATTAATAGATCAATTTTTTAACCATATAATCCAAGTGTTATATCAATGTCACATTATCATCCAATAACTGCAGAGTAAATAAGCAATGAAAAAATGATCAATCATACACATACACAGTACACCGATGTTTTACATGGAAACCCAAAGCGAGAGAAAACCACAGAATGATTTTTCTTATATGTCTTGAAGAAGTACATTCATTCGAAGCACCAACTTCCTTTGTTTTCCAGCTACAACCGAAAGGAGGCTCCAACCCCCTAGTTTCTTAGGCTACAACCTGAGGGAAGCTCCAACTCCCCAATTCTCTGGCTACAACTAGAAGGAGGCTACAACCCCCTCTGTTCTCAAGCTACAACCAGAAGGTGGCTACAACCACTTGTCCTTGCCCCATCCAACCACCCTGACGTATAAGTAAAATGATGGAACTACTATCACACTATCACTTTGAGATATAATGTTTTAAACCTATACCAATAAACATGAATTGTTCATCAACCATGCATCAACCTGTACCTCAACCTGTAATCAACCTGTACCATAAACAAGTGCATCAACCATGCATCAACCTATACCAAACAACCTATAATCAACCTGTACCATAAACAAGTGCATCCAAACATGTACCAAGTATGTACCAATCATGTATCAACTACTCATCAACTATGACTCATCAATATGTACCAACATCATCAACTATACATCTCATGTATGTGCCAAATCATCAACTACTTGTCTCAACCATGTACCCAACATGTACCTCAACCAAAATCCCTCACCAATTTCATCATCCATATCTAATTTGTAACTCTGTAATATATTTTGTGTATATGATCACATACCTACAAACATTTTTTAACTTTAACAACAAGAGACTAGCATTTTCATCAAACTTTTCTTTAGTCTCACATGACTAGTTTTGGATTAGTCAACAACCCTAACTTGAAATAATCATAACTGTGTACCTATAATTAATAAATATCCAAAAATAGTACACAATGTTCTTCAGTGTATTTAATGCAATTCCCCCAGGAGTCACTACTTGGAACCTCTCAAAAAATGAGTTATAGCAAAAATGGCATACCTTGTTGAATTCTGGATTATTCTAGAGAGTGAACTTGTAGAGTGTGCCCCGCACAGAATATTTTTTGTATGGATATGAAAATTTTACATAGAATAATACAGACTTTACTCTAACCAAAAACAATTGCCTCATGTAATTTGTATCTATTATGAATAAGTTATGACGTTTTTACCCGAAACACCTTTTTTAGACTAGTTTCAGGACTAGCCACAAACCCTATTTTACATGGAGTGTAACTCTGAAACTAAAATGACCCACACACTGAAAATTGTACCACATCTACTTGGATATGTTTTCTCAATGACCTATCAATTTCATGGTTTGAATCATTCTAGAAAAGAAGTTATTACAAAAATAGTGAGATGACCTGTAAATAACATACCTTAGAAAGCATCATCAAAAGAATTTATCCTCCCTTGAATTTTGGCCTTCTTTACTTCACCTTCTCTCTGAAATTCGGCTTAGATATCCTTTGGCTACCTTATTCACCTATAGATATTCAATATTCTCAAGTGTGATATAAAATGAGAGAGCCTTGTCTCTTATTTATACTTTGATGTAGCTTCCTCAAGGGGTTACCTTTTAACCATCTTAACCCACTTTTTTTATTTTAGGGTTAACCAACTTCTAACCACTTGTCCATTTAGTAATTTATCCATTAAAGTTATTATTTAAATAATTTATTTTGTATCCACTTTGAATTATAGTACACTCATCACTTCACTTTATTATTTACCTTCTAAAAATCTCTTAAACCACTTTGACTATTTTGACCTTTTGGGGCTTCTAGATGACTCATGAAGGTTCTCCAACTTCACATGGCCATAAATCTCTAACCATTAAGAGCTATGTGAAATTCCACATACCACTGGAAATGGAATGACATGTACTATCCATATAAAATAGTGTTACCTGCAAATATATCAAAACTCATACCATTATCCATCAAAAACACTTGGGTCCATTACCCAAACCTGGGTTCTTCAAATTCCTTCAAGGGTTGACATCAATGACAACCAAACTTAATCAACAATTCTCAAATTTGAAAAACACCTCAATGACTGCTTCTAAGTTGCAGGTATCATTAAACAATATCTATTCCAAATTAAAGCTGGAGAAGATCTCTTCTTTGGCCAAGGACAACAAAATAAAATCATTAGAAGAATTGGTGCTAAATATTGGGTATCACCCAACAAATGTCAAGGATGTAGAGGAGTTGTTAAAAAATAAGAATGTTGATATAGCATCTCTGAGAAAGTAGTTGAAGATTCTAGTTGCAAAAGATTCACAAGCCAAAGAAGTGGTTAAGACTGAAGGACAGAAAGAAGAAATGTTAAAGCTAATCACGGAACAAAATTCTCAAATAAGAGAGATGGAAGAAGAAATGAAAAAAATGATAAAGGAAAAGGATAAAAATGTGAAAATGGCCATTACCCCACTGGAGGCAGTCCATCTGAAAGGAATCAAAATAGCAGAAGGGTCCACATTAGCAGAAATTCCATCAACAATCCCAGAACAAGTCTCAAATGCATCTGACAAACTTGTAAAATCCGTGGAAGATATGTCCATACAAGGGGAAGAGATCACAAAACTAGAGGAAGAGGTAAAGAACTTGTAGGAGTTGAAATAAATGTTCCAGGACAGTCATGAGGTAGAGATGCACAAGTCTCAAAGGATTAGTCAATAGTACAACAGTTAGGGAAAGAGACTGCCATGGAAAATACCTTAGCCCAAGCTAAGGAAAACATTTGGATAGATATAAGCAAATCAATGTCAAAAATATGGCCATCCATACAGATCATTTTTTAACAACATGAGTTAGTACAGAAATCCAGGGGAGCAATTGAAATCATCAAGGAAGAATCAATATAAAGACCCACAGAGGCCACTGAACTTATCATATTTCTAAACTCCAAAAAAAAATAGGAGTTACAAGAATTAGAGATTGAGGACATGATAGAAACCATCCTTGAGATCAAGAAGGTTATGACCATGAAAGGATTAATGTTGTAGCTAGAATTAAAATCTCAAGCGATGGAAATAGGTGTGCAAAGGTTCTTCAGTAAGTTTGAGGTGCTACACGAGAAAGGGCTTCATGGATTGTTATTACTGAATGAAAAATCGATCACTCTGCCTGATTACAAGAAGAAATTGAGCACAGTGGAAAAGGACAGTTCAAAGCTTTTAGGGATACAGGGAAGCATTATTGGTAAAGATTTCGTGGAGACACTATAGTTAGACTAGAGTATTCAGCATGAGATTAAGGATATCTTCATCACTAAGCCTAACATTGCCAAGTATACATACATGGATGAAATATACAGGAAATTACTCAAGATTTCCATACCAGATAAAAAGAGGTAGGAATATCTATGTGCATTACCTGAGTGAAGTCAGTTTTGGTGTTCTAGTTAGTGTGGAGCAGCAGCTGGCCAGAGTCAAAGAGATGAGTCACCAACCACTTCCACCAAATCAGCACCAAAGATCCAAACAAATTTGCAAAATCCCTACATTTTGTATTTAGAGATCTAGTTAGTTAGATATTCCTCCATAATATCTTGATCATTTATGAAAGGATCTGATGTAAATAGTTTTATAAATACTTCTCTCTTCAAAGTATTCTAGGTTAATTTTTTCACCCAAGAGATATTGTGTAAATTTTCAAAGGATAGACCAGTAATAAAAGAGGCTTATTCACAGGATTCTTGTGTTCGATTTTTGGTGATGTGATTTATCTCTTTGTCAAATGTTTTTCCATTCTCTATGATCACTGCATGTGTTTCTAATTCTAATCATTAAAAGAAAGTGAAAAGAACATAATTTATTTCATTATACTTTGTCTCTAGTTTTTTAATGATAAGCATGATGTTCATCTGAAACTAAACAAAGGAATTCTTAACTGCTCTTCTACTTAGTTGATTTTTCCCCCTCTTTTCCTCTAATTCATTTCATTTGATATAATTAGATCCAACAGTCTTACTATCCTTCCTTGTGGAGAAAACCTTATAAAAAGATGAAATTGATCCTTATCTTTAAGTACAGACTCCATAGACCAATATAAATTTAAGCATTCTTTCAACCATCTATTTCAAACAAACAAACAAAACTCGAACTGTCATAACTAGCCTAACATTTTAAAATTCAAACAAATCTAAATCATATAGAGAGATCCTTCTCTGAATCTCGCAGGGATAGATCCCAGCTTCCAAATTGGTTTCATAGTTACCTTTGTATTTTCTTCAACAGCCTATGGAAATTACAGAGTGATAACAGCGGCCATGTACGCAAAGTCAGTACAGATTGTAATATTCTCATGAGAAACTAGTTTATCTAGCTGGGTCTCCATTACTCCACTTCTGGGTATTATAATGTATTTCAGTCATCACCGATACTCCTCTGACCTCACACATTAGGGGGAATCTATTATAGCAAGATTTGCCTCACTCTATGAAAATTTGCTCAGAAGGCGTTTTTCAATTTCCCTATGCAGACTTGAAGTCATTTTTTGCATTGACCAGAGCTAAAAATAATATATTTCCACATATATGTTCCCTAACTATTATACAACATGTGTCTATGTAGGTTGCACCATTACAACCCGCATACATTACGTCTTGTGCCCAAAATTAAAAAATGGTGTCGAGTTTCCATGTCACATCACGAGATCCATGATCCTTGACCTTCCATATACTAGAAACATTTCGAATCATCCCTTCAGTTCCATTTGAAGGTTATAAATGGGCCATATCCAAGTTGTGGAAAAGAGAAGAATAATTCAACTTTGAGAGCAAAGTTACTATGGAGAAATTATTCACTTCATATTGAGTCTACATCATTTTATCCTTTTAAGTATGAACACATTCTTCAACCCCCAAGCTCTTCCCTACTTGATTTAGAGCCTCATTGTCTCTCTTATATGAGATTTCCTTTGGTGGAGGATTGAAGTGGTGGAGGCCCAGCTGGAAGGGACTTAGTTTCTCGGTTTTGAACCGTGCCGACATAGAAGTTTGTAATTCATTCACTTCTGTTGATTACATTTTAATAGAAATACTATTTTCTCGTCCAATTAATGTTTTGAAAATATTGAATTTGTATTCCATGGGAATATTTGATATGAATATTGATGGATTATTCTATTGAATGTGCTAACTTTATATATTATCACCATATGCTTGTGTTTCTTGGTTGTTGAGGACAGGTTGCAAGTATATTTCTTTGAGTCATGTGCTCAATGATGGACTTCATCGAACGTCTGGACGAGGTAGGCTCTTTATCTTCTCTTGTTAGCATATTTTTTTATATAGCATACTTGATATTAGAGTTGATTTGTGTAGTCATTTCCATCTGTTTTGGTTTACCCCATTCCATAGAGAGATTCTCCTCATAACAAATTATTATATGGTTTTCTATCTGGTGGGATCGAATAATACTGTGTTTACCAAACATAGCTTCAAGTTTTTCCCAAGCATTATTGGGGGTATAAAGTCCTTGAAGGTGAAAACCTTAAATCGGGAGAGATGGACATTCTGATTATTCCATGGGCTTTGTCATTCCAATTAATACATTTGACATACTTTTCATCATCAGTGGGTTTGTCTTCTTTTTCCAAGGTAATCCATTACAGTCTTTTACTTCTTAATAAATTCTTCATATGGGGTTTCCCTTGGAAGTAGTTGGTGCTAGAAAGAAAAATATCATTGGGATATTCCATATTAAAATATGAATAAAGAGATGAAACTGATGGTCTTGATGGAAATATATCAAAAAAATAGGTTGTTTAAAAAAAATGACATTAAAAACGGACTTCGGATGTGAAATTTATGCCCTTTTGAAAAAACACATACATGGTAACCAAAGAGCCACATGGAAAATAAAAGTTGGTCCACATGGTGATACCCCTCCTTCTAATAATCACACTTTTACAAATAAGTTTCTTACAAAGTGACCCACTTTTATATAATAAGCACAATCACTTTTATAATGAAGTTCATGTATGAATGAAAGTTTCATTCAAAATAAATAACTTAAAATAAAATATTAAAGCTACTTATAGTGACTTGAACTCAAGATTTTATTTACTTAATAAAGCAAATTTTAACCAAGTGAGAATAGTGCAAAACATATTGTATCATTTAGAAGGGAGGTTGGGGTTGTTGTTGTTTTTGTTGACATCCTTGGAGGCGTGCTCATAAAAACTATTTTCACAAAGAAAAAAAATCACTTCTCGACAAAAACAAGGGTTAGATGTCAGGGTTATTATCAGAAAATGCAACTTTTCTCTATGTTTTTTAGGGTCATACAGAGCATATGAAAAAGAGCATACATGGGCAAGGAAAACCATTTTGTTTTTTATTTTATGAGATCACATAGGGCACAGGGAAAGACATATGTATATGGAAAAGTAGCAACCCGAAAATAAAAACCAAAGCTGAAATAATAACTATGCAAAAATCAAAGGGCATGTCCGGATTTATACCTCTAGATATGACTAAAATGGTCATATATTGGGAAAACAAAACCTTTAGTGAAATGAAAAATATTCTTAATTGAAACAAGCACTCTAGACACAGTAATAGTCCTCTTAGCCCATAAATGTACAAAAATGGGTAGAAACTAGATATGAGGAAACATGGATTCACGATCTCTATCCACAATGGGAGTCGATATTCAAATGCCCTCTAATACCATGTTTGAAGCAGTATTCAATAGGGAAAACGCTGTATGTAACCCTTTCGGACAAACCCGGATCAAATATCAAAGACCAATATTTCACATGGTAAAACCATATGAAGAAACATCCACAACCCAACCAACATGGCCACTTGGGGCAATTTATCCCGATTACAAAGAAAAATTTACAGTTACAGAGATTTTCTCCACAGATAGATCCTATTCGAAAATGACCCTCCATATTATTTAAATAGATATCATGGACCAATCAGGTGTTAAGTCATGGATCAATGTAGTCATTAAGATGAAGGATAATATGAACCGTCAAATAACTCTATGTCGGGAACCTATCACTTGACTATGATTTATTAACTACCAGTGAAAACTAATGCATAAAATGAAAACACATTAAGAAACACACTTTGACCTAACAATATATTAGACAAGTTGATCTTAACTAACTCCTAAGTGTTTAAATATTCTAGCATCCTATGTGTGCATTTTAGTCTGACTAGGCAGAATCAAGTACAAAGGTGCACAAAATCTAAGGTGCGTTAAAGGAGATGGAGTGTCTTTCTGAGATCTAAAGTTATTGGAAAGAGAAGTATAAGGGGTTTTCTTGGGATTTTTGTTAGAACTAAAATCAATATAGCATGAAAAACATACTCAGAGAGAATGCATGGCATGAAAAAGAGATAAATTTAAAGATAATAAGCTCTGACATATCCTTTTACCCTTAATGTTTCAGTCCAAGATGATTCCAGATAGAAAATGTCTCCTTGGTATATATAGGAGACTAGGAGGGTTCTAGATATTTCATGAGCATAAGCCAAAATAACATTACTAATCTAAATTACAACTAATGGCCTAAAATGACATAAATAAAAATAACATTACTAATCAATATGCCCCAATTAAGACATTGTGGCAATATTTAGGGCTTAACATGCCTCCCTTAGGACAAGTGTTGTCACTTGGCTTATGAGTAACTCTGGATGTACGTATAAAAGACTCATCTTCCCAAATTGGAATCTTAGGTGGTAGTTTCCTCCATTTTAATGAGATACTCTGAAATGGATCCATTCCTCGGTTCCTTGGTCTTATTAATGGAGTGATAGTTCGGGGCTCAATATGATTTTCCTTCCTCGGCATCAAGTTCACGGAAATACAATTTGGTAGGATCTTGTAGCCTATAACCTTCTTTAAGCATGAAACATGATAAAGGTGTTTCATTGAAAGTAGGCAGCTCTCAATTTGTATGCCATAGGTACCAATCTTTTTGCAACTTACCTTATAAGGCCATGAGTACTTTGGTATTTATTATCAGGTTTTGCCGGGGACATTTGTTTGTATGGTTGTAGTCTTAAAAATGCCCAATCCTCTACTTCAAAACTACTTTCACTAAGATGTTGATCTGATTGTTGTTTCAATGGAATTCGCGGTGGTTGTCCTTTAATATTTGGAGGAATTTGTTGTTGATTCGATGTGATCTTCCACTAAAACAGACATGAACACCTTTTTAGAGAAGAGGTGATGGAAGTAGGGTGGTATCAATAGAGTGCCTTAAATGGTGTCATTTTTGCTGCGGTGTGAAAGGAAGTGTTACTTGCCATTACATGGGGTAACCATTTGCAGAACATTGTTTGTTTATGAGGAGACAAAACAACGAAGGTAACCTTCGGACATTTATTCACTATCTGGGTTATGCATGATTGAGGATGATAGGATGAGCTGAGGCCATTTGAGGTACTAGAAATAATGTTGTAAAGATAATAAATTGAATGAGGATGCATCACCACAATGTTGCAGGCTGCCCTTAACTTTAAGGAAAATATATGAATCTGGTGCTTATTTGTACTAGCTTGAAGGGATGAAGGGGTGCACCAAAGTGTGCATACTTGATGGATCTGTAACGTCTACATGGTAAGCCTCTTTCCTTGAGACTTTGGTAACCCTATGATGAAATCCATGGAAACCTCTCGTGTATGGGCTTGGATGGATAATGGTTGGCAAGACGCAGGGTGCATTGTTTCCATACTTTGTTGGCAATTCCCACACATTCACATACAAACGCTGAACTACATTGGTTTAAGGCCATCCCAAAAATCCTTCTTGAAGCTCTATGGTAGGTTTAAAATGCAGTGCCTCGGAGGTGCAATTCAACGGTACACTTTGTTTGAGTTGGGAGTTCTTTACATAAAATATAAGCGATCGTGCCATAATTGAATCATTTTTCATTATAAAATGTATCGATCTGTGGAATCCTATACCCAACTTGAATGAGAGTGCAATTTTGTCATTTTCCATTTATTCCTTGCTTCTATTATCCAATGGTTGGATGGTAGAGTCGCTGAAAGGCCTCAACATCTTCATAATTTCTTACAATTCCATGCTGGCGTTTTGATTTACCTTTTTATAGATGATTTCAAAATCATAGCCCAACACATTTACCGTTTTTGTTGTTCTTAGAGATAGTCTTTGTTCCAAAGAGTATTTAAGACTATCATGATGTTTGACGAAGTGCCTACAGTTAGTGGGGCGCCATTTTACACAATACATGTAGTATTGCCGCATGTTTCAACTTCTCGCCAAATGGGTTTTGTTGTGAGTCCTTCGCCCAGGTGAGTGACTTTCAAGCAGGGGCCTTCACTTCTTGCATTGGGCAGGCATAATTCCATTTCCCAAGGCATCATTTTCCACAATAAGGTTTTTGTGAAGTCAAGTGCAGCTAGGACAAGAGTTATTTTTATCACTGTTCTAAGTTGTTCAGCTTTAGTTTACCTCTGGAGTCCGTAGAAAATTGCATCATTCTTGAAGTTGGTGTGATTGAGGTGTTGCTATTCTTCCATAGGATTCCAGGAACAAACTTTGGTGGCTGACTTTGTCATTGGAAATCCTCTAAAGATTTTATGTTTTAGAATGTCCAGATTCCATCATAATCGCATTGGGGTCTATTGTGACACCTTCATGAGATACAATACTGTTAAATACTCTACCTCTTTTACTCGAAAAGAAACATTTGGATGGGTTTGCATATATAGTGCATTTGCCTCCTTTAGTAGTTGGCACCTTATTAACGTATTTTTGTAGATGTTCTCAGATTTGCTTTGCCAAGATTACAGTATGTCGTCCGAAAATGCTAAGCTTTAATTTTTTGAAGGAGGCAGAGAGTAGAATTCAATGTTGCAGAACCATGGAAGTTGTGGCAGGCCGAAAGGGCATGAACCCAAAATTCCTGTGGCCTTCATGAGTTGAATTGTTTTTTGGGATATCTTCTTCATCATTAAGATGGGTGATACCACAGGCAGAAGATCCAATTTTGTAAATAGATTGCTCCATGTATTTCATCTAACAATTCATCAATCGCAGGAATGGGAAACTTATCTTTATCCATCTCGATCTTATTTGAGAGCTCTCTATAATGTCTGGACACATCGCCATAAGGTTGTCTCTTTGTAGACCATAGTACCTTTGGTGCCGGTAAGAACTTTTAGCTGGAGTCTGTAAATCCGGCCTCACAACATTTCTTCAACCATGCACATTTCAACTCTTCTGGGCATAAAGGTGTCTGTATGGCACGATGTTAGGAGGAACACTCCGGGGTGGGTGAATTTCATGATCATGATTTTGGTGGGTGAGGCTTCTTTGGGAATATAATGAAATACTTTGGAATGCTTATGTGATCTTTGGAGATCTTGAGGAATAGATGTCTTAGATGTTTGAACATCTAGTGAGGCCAAGATTGTGCGGCCTTGTGCCCTTTTTCCATCTGTTTGTCATCGTTAAATTATCCTGCCGAGGTTCCATTTGTTGCCCTCTCAACTCAATTCTTTCCTTCAATAAAATTTCATGAAAGGGTTCACCCGAAAATTAAAAGAAGCCGCTGATAGAATGATTGTGACAAATTAGTTCCCTAATTTTAACATCTGCTTTTACCACCATGGGTATGGAAATCATTGGACTATTTATTACATATTCCCATATTAAGATTGATCTTGGCCGTTTTCTGACAATTGTTGGTTCATCCATCGCAATCATTACCCGAAACTTCTAAAGTTGCGGATAATACCGAAACAATTGAGATCTTTAAGGTAATTGCCAGTGAATAGAGAGTAGCAGGAGTACTTCGGAATCAATTGGGATTCATGCGGCACTTATTTTTGATATGTCGCTTGATCTTGAGGGTTTGAGGAGTTACTAATTCAACCAATCATTGCATGATATCGTGAATTAAACTCTTGAACAAATGTAAAATTTCTAGTTTCATCTTAGAGATGGTTCTTGTTCTTATTCTTCCTTCCTGTTGTCTATGTAGAATAATTTCCTTCTCCTAAAACACATCAAACTACAAGGTTGACACCTCACAATTGAAGCATAAACCTTTGATTTTTCTCTCCCGAATTGTTTAGGGTGTCAACCTTGGCGAGTTGAGGTGTTTTGGAGAGAACATTGTTTCTCTCCTAGCAGATGTTAGGATAAGGTCCTTCTAGTAGCCATAAGTGGTATTTTGCTTTCCCAAAACATTTCTTGCCACCTTAAGTAAATTCTCCAATGATTTGGGTCACCAAAGGCGAACCTCATGTTGAATATTATCCTTCAAAGTTCCTATAGGGCCATCAATCAGGGTATAAATAGGAATCTAGGTGCACCTTTATATTCAATCTTTGGAAGTTCTCCCGTGTAACCGTGCTTTGGACACTTTTAACAGGAATTTATCAATTGGCTAAAGAGAGTGGTGCTCTTGGCTTGTATCCTAATAGTGTGATATAATTTCTTCCATGAACATTGTCAAAGTGACGAGTGATTTCGCGGGAACAAAGCCATCGATACCAAACAATTGATTAGGTTCTAAATATGAAGCCGTCCGTGCTGCGCATGTGTGGCGCATTACTTGGAGATCAAAGAATTGCTCCATCAGAGTATCCATGTATTTGAGTCCTTGCCATCAAACTATAAGTAATCAGTATTAGGTGCCGTTCAAACCAAGTTGGAGTTTCTCCATTCTTGATTCACCTTCCTTGTCCTCCACGCAGTGAATTCATGGGATGCATTTTCACTTTGGGGTATCTTCTAAATTTATGGGAATTTTTCAATACTTCATGATCTCCCCTTTAAACCATCTATCTTAGTATCCAACTTGCTTCCATTGAATCAATCAACTTAGCTTCCATTGGGTCCATCTTTTATTTTGTAGTTCATTTATGTCCCTCGCGTTTTCTTCCCACCTTCATCAAAAAGAGAGTCCAAAGTAGGTTGCTGGGAGCATTTGGGTGAGTCGCTTTGGGTGGCAGGGTATCAACGGAACTGCTTGATTTTGAGGTGGTTACGCTGGAACAATATTTCTTCTATTGTATCTCCCAAGTTTGACGCCGGGTATGAAACTTTCCTTTTAATTATTTCTCGTATTTCTTCTTTGTAATGCCATGGTGCGATCAAAATTGGATGTACCAAGCTGGAATTCTTTTGTTAACTTCCTGGCCTTTGATTTTGGCCTTTCGAGTCCTCACTTATAGTATGCCACTTCAAATAATTGATATGAGTTCACTGAAACTTCCACCCAAAATACAGACTGTCCAAGTCCAATGCAGGTCCAGTCAATTTGGATACTCTGAAAAGAAGTTATGATTGTTTTACGAGATTACCTTCTTGAGACTAGTCAATGGACTAGTTAAATACCCTATCTTACACGGGGTGTATCGACAAATTTAAGATGACTGAAGCTTAACTTTTTTACCCGCATTCTAATTCTAATTTACGTAAAATGAACTCCGTTCGAGTGCGAAACGTCACAAAACTTGTTTATAGTGAAGAATCCACAATGACTCATTTCAGGATGATTCTGAGCTGGGTGGCACAAGCTATATCTTGGAAATTATAAGGCCTGGGGAGCTGAATTTTTAAACCCAACGTACCTTCGGTGTAACCTAAATGCTCTCAAGGCTCGCCGAAACGTTGTAGAAAAAGTTATGGCGAAAATTACGGTGTCTCCCGGATATGCTTGAAGTGAAACCCCAAGATGAGCTTTCTGATACCATATGTTAAGAACCAAACATAAATATAGCATAGAAAACCTGGAAAGGTACTCAACGCCAGCGAAGATATAATTTAGGATAATAAGCCTCTTTGGGGGCAACCTCCTTTACCCAGCAATGTTCAAGTCCAAGATGATTCAAAGTGAAAATATCTCCTTGGTATATAGGAGACCTAGGAGGTTTAATGGCCTAAAAGCGACATAAATAAAATAACATTACTGATCAAATATTACAACTAATGACACAAGATGAGCATAGAAATAAAATAGCATTACTAATCTAATATGCCTCAATTAAGTGGTGTGAGCCAATATTAGGGCTTAACATTTTTGTGTTCTTAAGGTGCTCTATTAATAACTGAAGGCCTATGATTTTGCAACGTGCATTGTTTTGAGGTTGTGATATTTCTCTCAGGGATCGTATTTTGGGAATGATGCTCTAAGGCTCACTAGGGAATGAAAGCTACATGTTACTATGGTTTGAAGGATTTTTTGTGGAATAAAGCTTACAGAGTGCAAGTGAAATAAAAAGTACTTTGTGTTTGAATATCTTGGATTGGTTTCTACACATATCTTGTTGATTGGGTGCTAAGGTGGGGATTGGTGTCTCTAGAAGGTCAATGCTTGAAAATATTTTTACAGTAGATTGGTGCCCTCTGGTGTTGTTGAAGTTGGGCCCAGATTGAGGATTATTGGGTGTCTCAATGGGTTGAATTGCCTACATAATGTTGAGTTCGTTCTTAGTTAAGGAGATTAGTTGCCTACAATCTTTACAACAGTAGGTTGGTGCCCACCAGTTGCTTATTTTATAAAAGATAAGTTATATGGTTTTCTCCCAATTAGGTTTCAATGTTAATTTAAGAAACTCTAATGCATTTATGAGTTTGAGTTATATGTGTTTATTATTTCTCAGCTAATCGATGATTGATGAATGGTTAAATAAAGTAAGCATTATCTTATCATGATTCACCCCCTCCCCATACGGTATAAGAATAAGTTCAACACTTTTATTTGGGATATGTAAGATGTATTTACCAAAATTTTGAGAGCATCTTTTACTAAATTTAACTTAGATTCCCATACAAAACAAGGAGAACCATTGATATGAATCATTCAAGAATATTCAATTATTTTGAATATTTCTTCATTTTGAAGCCATAATAGTTTGAATTTGAAAGGGAGTGGACCATAATTCCATGGAGTATAAAAAAGGAGTGATATTGGATTGTGATAAAAAATAATAGAGGGGATAATTTTGGAGGAAATGATGAAATCATGTAGAAAAAAGGTGTTAGATGTAGAATCTATTATATTAATAACTAAAATACTCTGAGAGAAAATGTTAGCCGAACAATAAAATGTAGAGAACCACAACTAAAAATAATTCCTTTATTGATGGGAATATTTCGCACCTCTTGGGAAACCTCTAGTAGAGCAGAGTTCTAATACAATAATTATCAAGACAAATACTTCTCATGCCTCCTACTCTTATTTATAGTTCTATATCTTCCAAGAACGGAATTTCTAGGAAGATATTTCTAGAAGAAAGAAGCTTCTATTAGGTCTTCTTACATTTTACTTACATTGATTTATTAAATATTCCTTATTAACTAATGTCATCCTTTATTACATGGAAGATATAATATTCTACCCTCATTGAGGGGTTAGGGGAGTTAGGTCCCTAACATGCCTTCCCAGCGAAGAATCTTGTACTCAAGGCTTGAGATAGAGTATTTTAAAATGGTGGTCGAATCCCAGGTGAAATATTCTAGAGTTGTATATTTCCAATGAAATAACACTTCAACTATGGATTGCCTTGTGGAACAATTCTCAGCTAGTCCTAGAATGCTTGTGGTTATGACAAACAAAACCTTCTTCATCCAACTTAAGAATTTGGTTTAAGTTTTGCACTTAGTTCCAATCACTTTCTTTAAGCATGTGACATGAAAATGGTTTTATTAGAGAACTAAGTGACTAGCGGTAGACCACGGGCTCCCTCATGAGAATGGTATAAGGACCATAAAATTTAGAAGAAAGTTTACGATGGTTCGGCTTTGAGGTGAAGTTAGGTTCCATAAGAATCACAGGATGAAGAAAAAACTTGGTCATGTTTAGAAAATTGGTGTTCAAAATGACCTTGATATGCTTGTTTCATGTGATTGAGGCATGGCAAAATTTTCTTTGAGGGTACAGAGAATGGCCTCTTGGACTTTAATATTTTTCCAACCTCCTGAATATTCGAGACACTTGGGTATGAGATAATTGAAGGTGTATTTTTTTCCATATACTTCTTCAAAATGAGTCATGTGTGTAGTTGTAGGTAAGATGTGTTGTACCACCATTTAGATATGGGTAACCACTGAGCCCACTAATTGTTTTATCAGGATGAAAAAACACTATAAATTTGTTTCCAAACACTTGTTGACAACTTCAATTTGGCCCATTAGTCCTAGGGATTATAGGTGATCTTTGAGAGATGCAATTGGGTTCCCTAGATCTGAACAATTCATGCCAAAAATTGTTGGTGAATGTGGGATCTCTATCAGAGACAACAGAATTAGGCAATACTAGAAAATTTGAAGATGGCTATCCATAAAAAATTGAGTCACTATGGATGTGAATGGGTGTTTAAAGAGAACATAAATGAGCATATGTGGAAATATGATCGACTACCACTATGATGTTTGATTTATTTCACAATTTAGGTAAGACGATAATGAATTCCATAGAAATATCCTTCCAAATGGCAGGGAGAATCAGAAGCGGTTAGAGTGCTCTTGTGGATTTTACTATTTCTCCCTTGTTGCATTGATAGACTTCCCATTTATCCACAAGATGCAAATGTCTTGTTTCATATCATCCAAAAAAATCATGTTTGACCCTTTCAAAGGTTTTGGTAAACCTTGAATGCCAAGTTGTGGGTGAAGCATGAAGCTCGGAAATTATCGTTGATTTAAATTGCAATTGTTTTCTTAAATATAGGCGACTTTGTAGAAGCTCTTTATTTTTACCAAGAGTACCTTGGAGAAGTTGGATAATGGTGTTTCATTTGTTGGATCAGGTGAGACAGTGTGGGGTCTTGCTTCCATTCCTAGTGAACAACTTGGGCCAATATGGAACAATGAGGGACAAAGAAATCTGAGACCCTTTTTCTTCATACTTCCTAGAAAGAGTGTCAAAACTACATTTTATTTCCCCTTATTGTAAATGATATCCTTAGTCATATCAAATGGCAATACCCATTTTTCTTTCTTTGCAGGGATGAAAATTTGTTGTTCCCCGAAAATACTTGAGGCTCGATGATTAGTTTTAATTTGGAGTGATGCCCAAGAGATGGGATCGAGGAGATCCATGCATGCAGATAGCCAACATTTCCCTTTCATATATTGATTGTCTCTCAAATGTCTCTCTGAAATTGTTTTCTAGTGAAGGCCAAAGGCCTTCCATATTACATGAGGACTTACCCAATTCCTTTCCACTGAAGCACCACATTCTAGGAAAAGTATTTGTGAAGTCGAGAAGAGATTAGTTGGATTCATGCACATATCCTCTTTCAATACATGGAAGGATTGATCAGCAGCTAGATTCCAAGTGAAAGAATTCTTTTGAGAGCTGAGTGAGAGGTGATGCAATTTTTCCATAACTTTGAACAAACTTGTGATAATATCATATTGAAACCTAGAAAACCACACAATATATTAGGGTTTTATGGCAATTCAATCCTTCATAGTGATCCATTATTGGATGTCCGGTGGCCACCCGCCTTTTTTTCCAACTAGCTCAAAGCAGCTTTTAAGGCAATCTTGGCAATTTACTATTTTTAGCGGTTTTAACCTACATGGCCATTTTGAGACTAATGAAGGTTTTAGGTTGAGATTTTGAATAATATCGAGACATAATTGATCCCCCAAATGAATATCCTCAGTGCTGCTTCCAGGCAGACTCTATCATACACCTAAAATGAAGATCATTATGCAAAAGAGATTCTGGAAAAGCCAGGAAGTGATGTACTAACACCCAACGGGGCCCACATGACTTTGGCACTTCATCTCATAGAGTTAGGTTTTGGATGTCTATGGTTTTGGCATTCCTGTTTATTGTAAAAATTCCTTCAAATCCTCATTGTAATCATCTTCTTGTGAATCTGAGTAGTTGTCACATCTCTTCTGAGGAGATAAGTTGCCACCATTCTAAGCGAGGAATGTGCTTTGATGCATTATTTTACAATCTTTGTACATTTATTTCATTAATAGAAATCATGTATTACTTGTATATATGTTTTTATGGTTGCATCCTCTAATACATTTATGTTATGTGTGGATATATAGCGATTTCTCTATACATTTCTTTGCCATCTCCATTCTCATTTCATCTTAGAAAATAGAATTTGAATCAGTGGTATTAAATGATGATCTTGATCATTTTAGTGCATGTCCCGATAATTATGATTATATAAATTTAGGTCTCTATCTTGTCTCTCCAGATACAATGGCTCACTAGCCCAAGAACCCTCCCATGGCGGAAGAAAAAGCGATGGAACAACGATCCTACTCAAATCACATTTGCTTGAGCAAGCTCTCATGATAGAGGACAGGGAAATGATGAAGAATTTTTCCCACATCCCCTTCAATGCCAATTGATAGAAACAAGCACATCTTCATCAAACAACCATTTTTGGAATAGCCTCTCCTTTCAAGGTGCAGGTTAATTTTTGATATTCCCATATTTGAAGATCAAATAGTGTGTGGTCACCCTGAAATGGATTTAAATACTAACTTCAGATGGTTATTTCTTTATTCACCATTTTACGTGAGAGAAAATATCACCTTTGCACTCATAAATCTCTCCCCCATGTCCAAAATTGGTGGAAAACTTACTAGGAGAAGTTCCTGAGAGGAGTCTAGAATATATGGGGATGAGCCCACTTGGGATTTTTGTGGACACGGTAAAGGAATAGTATTACCACATTGGCAACTATGACGACCAATACAAGAGATGGACCACTCTGACAGAGAAGTAAGTAAGTGTAGGATTTCACAATACCTTCCATACCTTTGTACCAAGTTGGGTATCAAGACTCCAAATGACATCTGGTTACGGAAATCTGGAGTGGGGCTCTACAGATACATCAAGCGGGAAATGGATTTTATGGACTGGTAGAAAAATAGGACCCATGAGCAATAAAATAAAACAAGTAAAACAAAACCACGAAGACACACAATACAAGAGAACCACCGATTCGTGTAGTTCTTGATTGTGGGCATTTCGATCCGCAGGAGAAATTACCGAGTCCTTCCTTTATTGTTATCCAGCAAATGAAGGGATACAGCCACAACAAACGGATTTGTAACTTCCTCTTCTTTCTCTCACGGTCCTCTCTCTCAAAATACAATGTTCCTGCCATCATCCGCCAACCCTGATACATTTCCCTCATAAGAGGTTTATATGGAAAAAACCCTAACATAATCTCTCTCACAGTTAAGATGCGACCTTATAATGAATGGTCCAGTTTACAATGAAATTACAATATGCTTTTACAAGGCAATTTTTGTTTTGGGGGCTTCGCCCCTGAACTCCTGTTGGGGGCCCGCTTGCCCTCGTACCCTGTAGAGGGGGTAATCGTCCTCTGTACTCCCCCACGTGGAGAGTGTAGATACTTCTGGGGTATAAATACTCATGGGGTATAAACATGGCTAAAGAAAGGACCTCTGAATCCCGAGGAAGATAATCGGGCTCCACAACCAACAATATCCCACTTGGGTTGGTCAGCAATCAACTTACAGCCTTATCTTTGGACTCGAACCTTTTGGACTTGGAAAATTTCTCATTTCATCTTCATTGTGAGACCAAGCTGGCCCGGCGAGATTCGGTTTCTGGTTTACTCCTTTGTTAACATGTAGGATTGGCTGTGTCTTTTCGGCTTTGGTGTCCATCTTCCAAAGGCGGATCGTATGAAGTGTTACCTCAATGCATGTATTCTTAGTCTTGAATGGAAGGATGATTTCTTTACAATATGAATGACACTCACGGTATCACCGGTACAACCATTGTTCTCCTTCTTCCTTTCCCAATTCCTCCATGAACATATGTAACCAAATCATTTATTTACTATCCTCTGTGGCGACAACATGCCTCTGTTGAAAGTGTAACAACCTTTGTAGTTTCGAAATCCAACTTCTTGTTTTTCCACCTATAGTAAAAACATACCTGTGGTGCTCCTCCTGTTGTCTTTATCACCGCCATGTGGATCAACCTTATCCACCGTAGAAAGTGTAGAACCTCCAAACTTGTAATGCATGTGTAGTGGTACCTCCTAAATACCTGAGAATCCACTTTCGCCTCCCAATGTTATTTACCTTGGTTGTTCATATACCTTCTCACAACTCCCACTTTGCATGTGCAATATGCGGTCTTGTGCAGAGCCATTGCATACATCAGGCTACCAATTCTTTGATGAATAAGGGACCACGGACATGTATTCTATCTCCTCGTGTCTTGGGACACATTTCATGGATAATTTGAAATTGTTGGCCAAAGATGTACTAACTAGTTTTTCATTACGCATTCTAAACCTCTCCAACACCTTCTTTTATTGTACTCACCCTAGGACAATGTTAGTTTGCGATTTTTCTGTCTCTTGTTATTCTCATGCCAAGAGTTTTCTTTAGCAGCACCCAAATCCTTCATAGCAAATGAATTGATAATTTCTTCTTGAGGAGACATTTATATCCTGCATGTTAGACTCCACAACAAGCATGTCATCTACATACAATAGCAAGATAATAAAGCTTCCATTTTCTAGCTTTTAAAATAAACACGGTGATGAGAATGACATCTACTATAACCACAATTACATCATAAACACATCCCAAACTTCGTACCGCGCCAGGCTTGCTTTAGGCCATACAAGCTCTTCTTCAAATTGCATGCCAAATTCTCCCTTCCTTTGACCTCATACCCACCGTGGTTGTTGCATATAAATCTCTTCAACCCAAATCCCCATGGAGAAAAGTTGTTTTGTATGGCTGTTCAAAATGAAAATATTCTACTACCAAAGGGCTTAAAATAGTCCTAATTGAGTCATTTTAACAACGGACAAAATATTTCATCAAATCTATACCTTTCCTTTGTACAAACCCCTTTACAACAAATTCTATCCTTGTGTTGCTTTTCTCCTCCATCTTCTTCCTTCAGCTTGTAAATCCATTTATTTTGAGATTCTTTTTCATGTAGGCAAGTGAACCAAGTCCCAATTCTGTTTATTTTCCAGGGAATCCATTTCCTCTTTCATGCCTTGCTCCCACTTCTTTTTGGGGTGTAAATGCGCATTGCCTCTTCATAACATTACGGTTCAGGAATCGATCAATAAATAATATAATGAAGGAGGGTATGGTTCAGGGGGGTATATTTAACTTTGGTAGATCTTCTAACAACACTTCGGGTGCTTGAGGTACCTATTGCTCCTTTTTTTGTACATTTTATTTTTACGGTTTCCTTTGGAGTTTCTTTTGACAATCTCATCAAACCTTTGTGTATTCTTGTTTTACGTTTCACCTGTTTCTTTTCCACAGTTAGTCATTGTACATGACCTTCTCATTTCAGGAAAGTATGAAATCCTCTACTCCTAATGATTTTTGTTATTTTCGCAATCCCATGAAGCAATAACAAAATCATTAACACCATATCAATAAAGGTTACACTTCTTGGATTTTGCCTCAAGCTTTGTTCTATTTTTCTTTATCAATATGGACAAATGCTTCTGGCTTGAAAGTTTTCAAAAAAGAATAGTTTTACCTTTTTCACTGTCCATTCCTCCTCTAGAATTCTCTTGTCCAAAAGAGCTTGAAGGTCCTCCTTTTATTAAATAAATAGCGGTATCTGCGTGACATCTTTAGAGCGTAAGGGAAAGCCGACATGCAATCTCATACTCCTTGCGGCTCCATGATTGTCCTATTCCTCGCTTCGACCACCATTTTCTTGTGGTGTTCGTAGATATCTTCTCTCTATGAATCCTTGGTATGAGCGATGATCATCAACTCCTTCTTGCGGTATTCACCTCCATTGCTCGATGGGACACTTGAGAATTTTTCTGTCTCATTCTCAGCTAAAACTTCCATTCCTTAAAGTATCAAAAACATGATTTTTATTAGAATGCGATAAACCAAAGTTTTTCTAGTTGCATCATCAATAAAGTAACATAATAATGAGGCCACCAAGAGATGATACATGAATTGGTCTCCATACATGCGTATGCACAAGCTCTAACCTTTCATTCTTCTTTTTCTTTTTCAACTCGATAAATCCGACTCTCTTTTGTTTCCATAAACCACAATGCTCACAAAGTCCAAATCAATTTATTTAAGATATGGAAACAAATTTCTTTTTGTGAAGGATCGCATACCCTTCTCACTAATATTGTCTGACTGGTGTCATAGTGTTGTATCCACTCCTATAGAGCTAAAGATATAGAAGAGTGGAATTATTACCGATTACATGAATCACGATTAGTACCTAACTTCTATCTCTTTCGCTATCACCAATGATCCTTTGATGACCTTCCCGTCTTATATTGTAAGTATGGATATACAACCTTCATTTTCCAAATGCCCTGTTGTTGGGGAAATCAGATTTTTTCTTAAAAATGGAACATGTTTACCTTTTCAACAACCATTGGTTTCCATTCCGTTGCTTTATTTTTGCCTTTCCCATTCCAACAATTTTTGTGGTTTATCATCACCCAAATGAATGCGGTCCAAAATCCATTGAAACATATAATCTAGAAAATGTTTCCTATGGGATGTGGCATAAATGAAGCTCCACGAATATACTACCAAGACTGAAATATTATCTCTGAAAGATCAAAGATGCTTTGATTGTTACATTTGCTTCCTGATATTTCTCTCGATGTCCATCTCTTTGTTTCTTTGGAGCTCGCGGTCTTTCTTGGTGTCCTTTCTTCCCATAATTCTAGCCCTCTATCTTTCCAAGTGGTTGGATCTTCCCTTCTAGAATTTCCACGGTTTCTGAGCCCTTTCCTCTATCCTTTTGTCTTCCCTTGTTCTCCATGTTCAGCGCACATTTCACGATGTAGGCACGTGTTTTTCAAGTAGCATTTCCTCACTAGGATAAAACCAACAACATCATCAAATTTTAAAAGTATTTGAACGGAGAAAGAGTTACTTGCATCCATGACCAAGCCACTCCATCTTTGGCAATGGGCACAAGATTAGAAATCCCTAACCTCATCATCAAAGGTACACTTTTTATATAACTTAGTTGATTAGTAACATTAAATTCATTTAAATGATTTACCGCCAGACCCACCTTGACATCTTCATATTAAATAATCTCTTCATTAGAAATACCTTATTAAATGAGGGTTTTCATACAATTTGGCGAATGTCATCCATGAAAACCCTTTGTTGTCTTTCCTTTGAAATATTGAAGACCACCACAGGCATACGGGCTCAGTCATATCATTCCCTAGAACCCTGCGTCAGAATCTCTCATTTCGCCGTCCTTCATGGCCGCAAACTTCTTTGCTACTCCACTCAATGGTAGGAATAGATCCTTGATATAAATAGTCTTCCATCGCATCTTCCATAATGATGGATTTTTGGCCATTAAATTTCGACCCTAAACTTTCCATCTTCTAACATTGCTCCCAATCGAACCGGGAACCCTCTTTTCCTGCTGAGTTACCTTCTGTCGATACCGGTTATTTAGAAAAGCGGGGCAGCGGGCGATAAAATAAAACAAATCTTGAAATAAAACAAGAAGACCTGACTAGAGACACAAATTCATTAGTTCACCCGGTGTGTGCTACATCCACCAAAGAAATTTGCAGGTCCTTCCCTTTATTATTATCAAATAAATGAAGGGATACAACCTACAACAAAGCCCATTCTAACTTCTCTTCTCTCTCTCCCGATTATCCTCTCTCATAATACAATATTCACCATCATCCATAGGCTGCAATACATTTCCCTCATAAAGAGGTTTTCCTTCTAGAGAGGGAAAAAAACCTAACATAATCTCTACCGTTAGATCTGCGACCTTATAATGGGCGGTCCAGATTTACAATGAAGAGTCCACAATATACTTTTACAAGGCAATTTTTTCTTTGAGGCTTCGCCCCCGAACCGCTCCCCGGACCCCCGGCCAGGGATGGCCAGGACCTGGAGAGGTACCCCCTCTGCACTCTCAGATGGTGTACATACTTACAGGGGTGTAAATGAACATGGGGGTATAAACATGGCAGCAGGACCTCTGAGATCAAAGAGATGTCGGGGCTCACAACCAACATGGATAATATCATCACTGGTGTTTCTTATCAATATCTTTGTTAAAATTGGTGGAAATTTAAGCACCCAGTGGAAATGGGATTTTGAGCCTGGAAATATGCAACAACCAAAGTATGACAAAGACTACCCTAACAAGCGGTCTTAGAAACCGGTCAAGACCACGAGAAAAAGAAGGAGGTCATGGGAAGACAAAGAAGGACATCGAAAAATGGTGCGATTTCCACAAAATCCCACAAGGAATAAAAGTAATGAATGTTTCTCAAAACATTCATTGGTAGGCGAGATCAAAGACAATAGGTCGAACCACGATTGATCGATTCCCAAAATACTAGTAAAGCGGATCATCAATCACGATTACTATTTGTGTCTGTATAACAATTCAACCCGGAAGAACCAATAGATCACGAAGAGGGGGCTCATTTTCATTCATAGATGTGGGTGAAGGGGACTGCTACATTGGTACGATGGTGAAAGCCGAGGAAGACCTCATCTTAGCGGAGGTCATCAAAGCGGTTTGGATTGGCCAGCACCACACCAGCGTATACAACGTTGGGTGGCTTCGCCGAGGACGATATATTCATGTCAGACATCATTGTTTATTGTCATATGCCATCCAACCCTTCAAAGATGAGGTATTATGTGATGTTTCCCCTTCGGATGTATGTGATGATGTTCTCTTGGGCCAACCATATATGTGGAAGCGTCATGTTGTTTAAAAGTCTCAACCCCTCAGTGTCATTACTTCTCTAGGGAGTCATCTCTACAAAATACAAGAGGTGTTTAGAGCTATTATTCCACCACAAAAGTGTCATAAGGTAGTATCTCATACTAAAAATTCATCTTCTTCTAATATGTCTTCAAAAGGTGAACAAAAGGAAAATACAACCACTCGTACCGACTGACACCTTCTATCAACATAGAAGATTGACAAGATTGTGAAAAGTGTGAAGATTCATACATAAAAATAATCTCATGTATCCGGTGGTTAAAAATTTCCAACCCTTCCATCCCCAGGTTCATGACAACCTTCCACAAGCCAGAAGCGGTGTGACATCTCGAGGAAAATGACTGACTCAAGATTGATTGACCAAACCTTTTTCCTCTCCTTGGACACTCTCCAATGCAATGGAACCATTCCTTTCCTAAGGAGGAGGATTTATCGGTGGATAGCGGTGGCCCACCTTTTCCAAGCTGGCTCAAAACATATGACCCTACAGCAATTTGGCATTTTACTATTTTAGTAGTTTTAACCAGGGACCATTTTGAGGGCCTAAATGAAGGTTTTAGGGATAGATCTTCCCAATTATATATATATATATATATATATATATATATATATATATATATATATATATATATATATATATATATATATATATATATATATATATATATATATATATATACTCTATATCTCATATATATAATTGAGCCCCAAAAATGTATCTCCTCGATGATACCTTTCTAACGGGATATCATACACCTAAAGCGATCATAGAAAAGTTACGACTAGGGGAAGTTGATGCACTAACTTACCCAAATGGGGCCCACATTACTTTGTTGCCCCATCTCTAGGGTTAGGTTTTTGGATATCTGAGGTTTTGGCATTCCTATTTATTGTAAGGCCTTGAGCCTCATTGTAATCCCATATTCTTGTAGCCAGATCACGGTAGTAGTCATCTCTTCTCGATAAGATGCCAACATTCTGGCGAATCTTTCACTCTGTATTTTCTACAGGTCTACGTACATTTATTTCATTAATAGAAATTGTGTATTCTTTGTATATATGTGTTTATGGTTTCATATTTGATACATTTCTATTATATTATTGGATATCTGTGATATCTACGTGCATTCTTTAGTATATCTCCACTCTCATTTTAAATTATTAGAAAATAAATCCAGATCACATAGCTTTAATTTTCTAAGGATCCACTTGTACAACCTTACACAATATGACCCAAGTACTCCACCTTTGAGGCTCCAAAGGAAAATTTATATTGTTTGAGGAAAAGTTTGTGTTGTGAGAGTAGATGGAGAACTTTATCCACATTGGCGAGATGGGTTATTCAAGTTTTACTATAGATGAAAATATCATCAAAGAAAAGTAGGAAAAATGTGAGGAAGGGGTGGAATACATGATTCATGAGACTTTTGAAAAAGTGGAGGCACTACACAGACCAAAGGGAATTACCAAGAACTCATAGTGATCCTCACGAGTTCTAAATACAATATTGGGATTTTTTTCCTCTTTCATAGGTATCTGAAGTGGTATCTAGAATGAAGATCAAGTTTAGTAAGTACCACTCAATTCATCTAAGAGATCCTTAATGGCCGGAATGGGAAATTTTTCTTGGATGGTGATTTTTTTAGGGTGAGAAAATTATGGAAACATGGACCAATTTCCTTATTTCTTGAGTACCATGACCACCCAGTGGATAAGAATAGGGGTTGGTAATAGGAAGGTTAACACATGTGTTGATCAATTCCTGAACAATTTTCTCGATTTCATTCTTACGGGAAAAGGGAGGATGATAAAGAGGGATAACATTGGGTGGAATACTTCCTAGTACTAGAGAATGGAATGATCATGAACACCATGGTAAGGGAGAAGTCCATGAGTTGGAAAAAACATACTTTTGTTTGAAGAGATGCATAGAGGGTGCATAGAGGGTGTCTCAAGCAATTGAATAGAGGTGGTGGAAATAATACCTGGATGACCCTTTTAGGATATTTTCCATTCAATGGAAACTGACTATCTCATGAGGTCCTATCGTGATTCCCTGGAACTTATACAGTTTCCCCTCATGTTCCCGGAATTGCATGGTTAATTCCACAAAATCCATGAGGGATGGAGACTGAGGGTGTCACGACCATTATGCACGATCAAATGTTACAACCACCCATGTAGATAGAAACATATGAGACTTTAGGTTGTATTAACCATTTTGGATATGAAAATTTTCACAACGCCCCTCATTTCATGGAAGCGCCATTGGAAATCATGATTTGAAAATTATTGGCTTCTACAGAGATATATCAATTGGTTTATTAGGAAATGTGATGATGAATAAAATTGTAGGTATTTCCACTATAATTTAGGATGGTGACCTTATGATGCTTAATGTAGTCAATTAGATTGAGGGTTTGGGAGAAGAGAGAATCAGGTAGGGGCATTCAATGTAATGATCGATTCAAATTTTGTTGGATTAGAGGGAGGAGTAAGATCAGTTTTCTCAGGTAGCTCTGCCACAGGGGAGCCTCTACCTCTTAGATCAAAAAATCCTGAGAGATATGGCCATAAAAATATTATATTTCCTTACACTTGTGCCACAAATTTGTCATACAATTGTATCAAAAGGCCCTTGAGTTGAAGTTTAGTCATTTCATCCCTTGTCAATTTTTTTGATCTTTAGTGGAGTGGTAGGAAGGGTGGGATTGGAGGGTTTAGGGTGAGGAATAAAGGAGGGTTTATAGTTTTTGAGGAGGAGAAACCCTATTGTGCTTCCTTATCTATTTTAGTAGCTTCAACCCAAGTCTGGGGGTGAGGAATTAGGACATGGGAACAAATTCATCCTTTAGTCCAACACGATAAATCATTCCCAAAAACGTATTAATCTAACACATATATATGAAATCCAAGTGATCAGGAAACTATAAAGTCTTCCAACGTGCTATATTGTTTCAAATTGTTTAGATGACCTAAATGGTTGGTTTAGTGTCAAAGAATTCATAAATCTCTGCAACAAATTGTTTCCAAGACACATGCCCTTGGTGTGCATTTTTTCTCCATTACCACCATTTCCATACGTTTAAGATCTAGATAGAGAACACCATAACATATTTTGGAAAAATCATCAGTAATACCATGAAAAGAGAAATGTTGTTCCATTTGAGTGACCCATTATGTGGGATCTAAGCCATCAAATTTATTCACCTCCCTCTAGGGCCTTGGTCCTCCTAAAATTGGTTGGAATGAAAGGAAGTGGAATGGGAGGACTCAGTACCTTTTAGGTTATAAGGTGGGGAAAAAGAGAAAGGATCTTGAGCTTGCTTAAATAGTGCGGTCAAGTTGTTTACTTCTTCTTGGAATTGTTGACACGTGGCAATCAATTGGGTCACTCTTTGAGAAGTTCTTCTAGGGGAGTAGTAGGGAATTATGCTATCAATGTTAGGTAAGGTCCTTATATATCATTTCATTTTCTCATTAACTTTTTCCAGGGAAGTGATGTGGTTATCCTAGTCTTGGATTCATGTTTGGGTCATTAGGGAGAGAAAGGGGCGAGTGATAGAAAAATTTAATGCTGAGAGAATAAGGTACCACTAAGTAATGTAGAGATAGAATTCAATGGGAACCAGTTCAAATAAGAGATTAATAGGGAGAGGGGATCGAGGCTGGGGAAAAAGCAGTCTTAAAAATGATAGGTACACTTGTATTGGGTGAAGAGAGGTATTCAATGAGATAGGTCCCAAATAAGAGGGTGCCCGGTGGGGCCACTATACTCTTTGTTTTACTTCTCTGAGTTATACTCCCATCTTGAATAGTGCTTGGAGTATGCGTAAGCTAAAATTGTTAACAAAGAAAAATTTTAGGAATTTGCAGCAGGAGATGTAGGGAGAGCACAATTAGCGTTACGATTAGATCTCTTACATTTCACTTTCTATTGTTTTCTTTCCCAAAGAGGTTAATGTTTTAGGGTTCCCTCTGAGACAATGGTTTCCACATTGCTATAGATCTTTGATATACATGCGAGATCCAAAAGTAGTACTCGACTGTATCTCAAGGAACCAAGTAGGGAGGATAGACTATACCCTTATTCATACTACTTGATTACCCATGTATAGAATTTCTTCCCAGGTATTTGTTCTCGGTATCACTATAGAAGTCATGCAGTTAATCGGTTAATCTAGAGATGGTTTGAGGAGACCTAGGGGACTCCCAATGACTCTGTCGATTTTGTGGGAGTGATGGATGTGTACAGATTATGTTTGATGTAGTACTACTCGAGGGGTACCAACAAGGGTTATAGAGGTTCCTTAAAGATTGGTATTTGTTCTAGACAGCCTTTGTCAATTATATTTTTTGTGTGTAGTATTCCCCACCATAGTTTTACCATCTAAGAGAGAGATATGTGTGCTTTAAATATTCCAAAAGTACATGCTGAAAATTTGGAAATTTTCCACGGAGGAAAAGTTCCCTATGATACCACTTCTTAAGGTATTAGATCTATTATATTAAGCATAAAACAAAAATAATGCAGAAAATGTCGTGGAACAATAAAATGTAGAAAACTACAACAAAAAATAATACCTTTATTGATAGGAAGCAATGTTCTTCACTCTTGAGGAAACCTCGATAGAAACACTATATTACAATGATTATCAATCAAAGACTACTCTTATTTATATATTAATTCTATCTTCTAGAGACATTCTAGGAAGATATTTCTAGATGTAGAAGCTTATATTAGGAATCTTCTTACATTGACTTATTCATATTTAATAAATAAATCTTTATTAACTAATTATGTCCTTTATTACATGGAAAATGTATTATTCTACCTACATGGCCCGGTTAGAGGTTAGGTCCCTAACAAAAAAGTTCTATGAAACAAGAATTGATCCAATCTGGTTGTTATCTGTCCCACCCCTAATATCTTATTTCTCCATGTATGTTTCCCATCGGTAGGCTTGATATCAATTAGATCCCATTCGTTACTGAGGTCAACCATTTTCCCCCCATTGAGCCTTGAACTATGTTCCCTCCTTTCTTTTCCTCGTTTGATATAGTTGTGTTAAAATCTCCACCTATGATACAACTATCAAATCCATATTCTTCTTTGATTTCCTATGGAGATATCCAAAAAATAGTATTCATTGATATGCTTGAGCTAAGAGAATAGACATTTTATTAGATAAAAAGATTATGCAACGATATCAGGATGCCTAAATATTTTTAGGATCTAATTTTCAGAAATAAAAGAAAAGAAAAATTCCAATTGTGTATAGTCCCAAAGGGAAAAGACTCCACTAGATGCTCCCCTTGATCCAATTTCAATGTTGCTACTATTTTTCTGCAACTTTTCCCCTATAGATGTAGCTTCTTATTCACTTAGATTCATCTCCTGAATGAGAAGTTTAGAGGGTTTTTCCATTTTGATTAACTCTCTTATAGCTTCTTCTTCAATTTTGTTTCCCACACCTCTTCAATCCCAAGGGAGAATATTCATTTAGTTTGAGTTTGGGGATGGTCCCCTCCTAAAGGATCTGAAGGAGATATTTTGTCTTGTCCTTTACCCCCTTTTTTATGAGCCCAAACAAAAAGGATGGATGGTTGCATACCCATGGATTTGTCTACATTTTCTTCATATTGCTTGCTTATCTTTGTTGGTCCTTCTTCCTACATTGTTAGGTAGTCGTTCTTCTTTTATTTCACCCTCTTCAAATGCTTGCTTGTGACTATTTTCATTGATTGGGTGGGGGTTTCTAGATTTACCTATTCCTCCGGGGACTCTTCCACTTCGTGATATTCCCAACCAAAATTTCCCTAGAAGAGAATTTCCAGAGGGGGAAGATCCATATAAAATATTATTGGGCCTTGGAGAGATGGCACAATAGTATGTCCTTAAGGGATATCTATGGCAACAGACCATAATATCTAAAATTGATTTGCAGAATAAATTATAGCATTTGAAGTAGGATCAAAGGTTTGAGTTTGAATTACCTTACAAGCTTCCCAGTTTTTTGTAGATGGATTCTTAAGGTTCTTGGTTATAGTCTAAATCATTGGTTGGGTTGATCCTTTATTATTCAATGGTTTTTTCCTAACCTATTGACATCCTTCCTCGTGCTCTAGAGATTCCTAAACTTCATGAGGTTTCTTGGGTTAGTTTTTGGTGACATGGTCAAATTCATTACATGATATACACTTGAAAGGGAGTTGCTCATAGTGATCTTGTTGAATAAATGCCATTCATACATGGTTAACTTAATGGATTACATAATTCCTTTTTCTAGATCCACCTCAATGCAACTTCTTACATAGGAAAAGATTGGTGGATTTGGCTCTAGTTTACCAATGTATTTCCCAATGATTTTCAATACATCACCCCCTCAACAATGAAGAGGAAGGTGGGGAAGATGTACCCATATAGGAACTGTAGAAGGAATATCAACTTAAAGTTTGAATACTAGGGTCCAACAATTGAGATACATACCCTTAGTTTCATTAAATTATGGTACACTCTTAAAGATTAAATCTATATCCTCTTTAAATTCAAAAATAAATGTGTAATGCATTTTTTTCGCAGAAGAAATGGTTGAAATAGCCTTTTATTAAAGGTTTCTAGTTCCTAATAATCTAGGATTCCATTTGGTGTGGGTAAGGAAAGAGGCCAGTAAACTAGTTGACCAAGCCTTTCTCAATAAATTTTAGTCCCTTGCATCTACATGAGAATTCAGGGAGATGAACTTCGGGGATATGGTCAAGTTTCTTAATGAAGCACTCTTGGGTAGGCCTGATCAGGGGTCAATTAGTTGATTCCACTAAATTATTTAAAGCAACATCAAATGCTACGAAATTAAGAGGAGGAGAAAGATTTTCTCCTTTTATGGTGGCGGGATAAACGCCTGATCAAGGGAAATAAAAATGGCTATGAGTTAATATTTTCATGCGCGACTAAATATAATATTTCAGGAGGTAAAATGTATTTAGAAAAGCAGGGACCAGACGATAAAATAAAACAAATCTGGGAAACAAACACGAAGATACACAATACAATAGAGACATAGATTTAAGTGGTTCACCGGTCTTGGCCTCGTCCACTAGAGAAATTTGCAGTCCTTCCTTTATTATTATCCGGCAAATGAAGGGATACAACCAACAAAACACATGTAACTTCTCTCTTTCTCTCACAATATCCTCTCTTATAATACAATACTTACCACAATGGATAGCCACGATGCATTTCCCTCATATGAGGGTTGCCTTCTAGGGAAAAAACCTAACATTATTTCTCTGGGTAAGATCTACTGTGAAGTTATAATGAATGGTCCAGTTACAATGAAATTATAATATACATTTACAAGGCGATTTTTCGCCGGGGCTTGGCCCGCAGACAGACCCACATAGAGTGCCCCTCCCTCTGCACTCCCCAGCGTGGAAAAGTGTACATATACAGGGTGTAAAGTATTCATGGAGTATAAAAACATGGTTGAAAGAAAGGATCTCTGAATCAAGAAGATAATCGGGCTCCTGGCAATAATCTCTCCCACTTAGAGGCTGATATCAACAACTCCACCACCTCTTTTGTATATGTTGGACTATGAACCTTCTTGGAGACTAGAAAATTTCTCATCTTCAAATTCATTCTTGAAGACCAACTAAAACTAAGCATGAACTCATTTTCTCTCTCAGTTTACTCCCTTTGTTAACATGTGCCGAGTTCTAGTGTGTATCTTTTCAACTAAATTGTCCATCTTCCAAGGTTTATCGTATGAAGTGGTACCTCATGTATATGCTTAGTCTTCGAATGGGATGTTTATTTGGAAAGAATGAATTGCACTCTCAACATCACTGATGCGACACATTATTCTCCTGCTTCTTTCCCAATTCCTCCCTAAACCTTTGTAACCAAATCATCTCTTTACTAGCCTCTGAGTAGCAACACTCATTTGCCCTCTATTGATGAAAATGAAAATAACTTTTGTAGTTTGGAAATCCAACTTGTTGTTGTTCCACCTATAGTAAAACATACCATGTGTTGCTCCTCCTTCTATCTATCTTTATCACACTGCCATATCTGAATCAACATATCCACAGTAGAAAAGTGTGAACCTTCAAAACATGAAAATGCATAGTGGCAGTACCTCTCAAATACTTGAGATCCGCTTTCTGCCTCCCAATGTTCTTTACAGGATTGTTCATACCTTCTCACAGCTCACTGCATGTGCAATATATACTCTTATGCAAACCATTGCATACATCAGAACATAGCTGGCGATGAATAAAAGGGACCACATGTACTTCCTATCTCCTCCTATGTCTTGGGACACATTTCTTGAGTTAATTTGAAATAAGTTTTGAAATCCAAAGGGTGTACACTAGCGGTTTTGCATTCACATTTCTAAACACATCCAACACCTTCTCTTGTGTACTCACCACAGAGACAATGTTAATTTTGCAATTTTTAAATCTCTTGTTATTCTCATGCCAGGTTATGCTGCGGCCTTAAATCCTTCATCGCAAATGAATTGGCTAATTTCTTCTTGAGCATGTATATCCATATTAGACCCCTTGACAAACGTATCATCTACATACAATAGCAAGATAATATAGCTTCCATTTCTATCATTTTAAAATAAACAGAGTGATCAAAATGAAATATACTATACTTTACAACCTTTGTTTGTCATAAACCTATCAAACTTCAGGTACCACTACCTTGGGACTATTTGGAGCCCATACAGAGCTCTTCTTTGTTTGCTTTTAGTCTTCCCTTTGACCTCATGCACCCACATTGGTTGTTGCATATAAATCTCTTCCTCCAAGTCCCCATGGAGAAAAGTTGTTTTTTACATCTAACTATTCAACATGCAAATCTTCTCTTTGCTCCTGAGGCCAACTAGTCCTAGTGAAGTCATTTTAACAAATGAGGAGAAAATATTTCATCGAAATCTATGCCTTTCTTTTGTGCCAAACCCCTTTACAACAAGTCTGGCATTGTCTTCTCCTCCATATTCTTCCTTCAACTTGTAAACACAATTATTCTGCAATGCTCTTTTCCCATGACCTTGAGACAGAGTCCCAAAATTAGAGTTATTTTCCAAAGTCCATTTCCTCTTTCATGCCTTGCTCCTTCTTCTTGGTGTACCTACATTTACTCTTCATAACATTCTAGTTCACTAGAATGGAGTCAACAATAAATAATACGAAGGAGAGTGCAGTTAGGTATGGATAACTTACAGTACAGATATTCTAACAACTTGCAAGTGTTTGAGGTACTATTTACTCCTGGTGTTGTACATTTTGATTTTTCAAGTTCCTTTGGATTTCTTTTCGTTGATCCTCATCCAAGCCTTTGTGTATTCTTGTTTCTCTTCTTCTGTTTCTTTCCACAGTCTTTGTATTTACCTTCTCATTGAATGCTGACATCTACTCCTAGTTTTTGTTATTTTCGTCCCGTTGGCCAAATCCATTAACCACAGTATCCAATAAAGGTTACTTCTTGGATTTAGACTCAAGATTTGTTCTATTTTCTTTATCAATATGAACCAAACTGCTTCCTGGCTGACGAAAGTTTTTCAAAAAGAATAGTTTACCATTTTTCCTGTCCATTTCTCCTCTGTAATTATATCATCCAAATATATTGAAGGTCCTTTGTTTATTAGAAGTAAATGGCAATATCTATAGCAACTTCAGGCTAGCAAGGGAAAACACTTAAATCACCCTCCTTGCATGCTCCATGATTCATCCTTTCGACATATTTTCTTGTGGTGTTCTTGGTACTATCTTCTCTCTACAAATCCATGGTATGAACAATAATCATCAAACTCCTTTGCTGCGTATTCACCTCCATTATTCGTCGGGACGCTAGGCACTGCATCTCATTCTCAATATGATCTTTCCATTTTCTTAAAGTATCAAAAACATGATTTTTCAGATGTAATAAGAAGCCCAAGTTTTTCTAGTTGCATCATCAATAAAAGTAACATAATAATAGAACCCGCAAGAGATGATACACAGGCTAGACCCCATACATTTGTATGCATAATCTCTAACCTTGAATTATTCTTTTAAGACTCTGAAATCTGACTCTCTTTTGTTTCATAAACACAATGCTCAGAGTCAATCAATTTGTTTAATGTCAGCAAATTTTTTTTGGAGTATATGCATCCCCTTTTCACTAATGTGTCCAAGCCTATGGTTCCACGGTGTTGTATCCACTCTGTAGAAGCTAAAAGAGATAGAAGAGTCATTATTACCCATACATAAATACAATCTACCTACATTCTCTCCTTTCTATCGCGATGATCCTTTGATGGCCGTTCCATGTGTCTTATGCGTAAATATATGCATCCTTCACTTGCCAACTGCACTGATGAAATTAGATTTTTCCTTAAATGTAGATATGATGTACCTCTTTCAACAACCATTTCATTTCTTTATTTTTGCTCCCATTTCCAACAATTTTGCATGGTGCATCATCCTTAAAATGAACGCAATGAAAATCACCTTGAAAATAATCTAGAAGGCTCACATGGGGTGTGGCATGAAATGAAGCCCACGAATCTACTGCAGATTTGCAGATAATATTTCTGAGAAAGAATCAAAGCATCTTGTAACTTACATCTGTTACATTTGCTTTGCGATTTTTCTCCTGTTGCCGATCTCTTTGTTTCTTTGGAGCTGCGCAGTCTTTCTTTATGTGATTCTTTCTTCCCACAATTATATCACTCTACCTTTCCAATTAGTTTGGATCGGCCCTTCCTAAAATTCCCGTGGTTCCACAGGCCCTTTCTCTATCCTTTTTCCTTCCCCTTTTTCTCCATGTTCAACACATTACATGATGTCTCCTGTGTTTTCCATTGCATTTCCTCACTAAGATAACACCGACAACATCATCAGATTTTAAAGCATTTTAACCAGAGACAGAGTTACTTACAACCATTACCAAGTCGTTCGAGATTTTCGACAATGAGAACAAGATTAGAAAGAGCCCTAACCTCATCATCAGAAGTCCCACTTCTGAGAACTTAGTTGATTAGTAGCTGTGTTAAATTCATTTAAATGATCACAGTCGGATACACCTTATGACATCTTCATATTAAATAGAAATCTCTTCATTAGAAATGCTTATTGGACGTTGAGTCTTTTTAATATGGTTTATCCAATGCATCCATCGAGATCCTCCATTGTCTTTTCTTTCTAAATGTTGAAAGCCACCTACATCGTTGCCAGGCTTAGTCGTGTCGTTCCTAGAGCCTTTTTTGTCAAGAATCTCCCATTCTTAGGTCCTTCATGGTCATCAAACTGCTTTTCTACTTCACCCAATGGTAGGAATAGATCCTTCTAATATAAATAATCTTCCATCGCATCTTCCATAAGCGGTAGTTTTGGCCATTAAATTTCGACCCTAAACTTTCTATCTTACGACATTTCTCCCACTCAAACCAAGAACCCTCTTTTCACTGTGAGTTACCTTTCACTCGATACCAATTGTTGAAAAAAGACCACAAAGAAATAAAATCGACAAATCACGAAACAAAACCACGGAATATGCACAATACAATAGAGACCACGATTTATGTAGGTTCACTTGATTAATTTCGATCCCATAGAAATTTTCAGTCCTTCCTTTTATTATTATCCAACAAATGAAGGGATACAACCTACAACAAAGCCGTTGTAACTTCCTCTTCTTTCTCTCAAAGTCTCCTCTCCCGGAGCTCTGATAATCACCATAATGCATAAGCAATACATTTCCCTCACAACAAAGGGTTTCCTTCTGGAAAAAACCACAACATAATTTCTACTATTATATCTACAACCTTATAATGAGCGGTCCGGTTACAACCAAATTACAATATACATTTACAAGGCAATTTTTTCATTCGGGGGATTTTCCCGACCAGTTAACAGAATAGCCCAGGACCTGGAGGGTACCCCCTCTCTACACTCCCTAGCGTGGAAGAGTGTACATACTTATAGAGGTGTAAAGTCTTCATGGGGTATAAACAGCTAAATCAAAAGGTTACTCACGAATTGGGAAGATAATTTGGCTCCACAACCAACAAAATGTTGACTAAATAAAATTTTCAAATTTGTGATCTAGGGTCCTATTTTTTATCTGAAGATTTCAAAAAAACCTGAAACATGGCCCATAATAGTGGATTTTTCATTGTTTTTGTATCCCCACTCAAAACTCTTTTGAATTTTTCCAAAATAAAAAATAGGTATATTCATGCCTGATTTCGGGAATGCCTATAAAAATTCAATCTTTATATCACGGGACCCAGATCACTAAGCACCACCCGGATCTTTAAAAACCACTAATTTGTTTCTCCGAATAAATCTAAGCAGAAATGGGTAGTGGCCCTCACTATCTATTTTCCATATCTCTTCACTGCGGACAAAACCCAAAATTTTCATATCAATCTAACTTAATTTTCTCCAGTTATGGCCAAAACAAGTTTTGGCTCTAGACTTGATTTTTATCCTTGTCCATTTTCACCTTTTCTTTCCTCCTTCTCTCTTCTCTTTCCACTCTTTTTTATTCACGCTTCATTTTATCTTCTTCCCTTCTTCCTCTTCACATCTCATTCAACGAACCTCAAAATGCACTTTGGCAACCTCAAAAAAGGTCTCTTCGACGATTTCAAATTTTTGTCTTTCGACGAAATAAAAAATTCTTCTCCATCAAAAAACCAAAAAATGCACTCAATAGCCTCCCAAAGGTCTACAGCAAATTCATTTTTTTTTTCTTTTGGAGAAATTCAAAGTTCTTCTCCATTAAGTGAACCAAAAAGTACTCAATAACCTTGTCCATCTTAAGCCATGTCACCCCTCATGCCCGTCATTGTGCACTATAGACCCTCACCACTATGGTATTCCTCCATGGTAGTCCACATCTGCTTGCCACATCACCTAACACATATCCTCCACATCACCATGTATGGAAAAATCCCCAAATTCCTCAAAGTGCAGGAAATTCTCTAAATTTTTTAAAAAATATCTAAATTTTCAAAAAAAAATCGACCACGATGAAACTTTGTAATTAATATTCACATGACCAACTTCAATCCTACAAACAACCAATTTCAACCATACTCAACCCTTTGACATTTCTAGGCATGCATTATTTTGAATTGGCTTAGAAGTTGGGGATTTCAGCAATTTCTTTTTAAATTTAGCAAAATAAAAAATCCTCAACCATAAACTTATCAAATTCATGCTGTTGTTCTTTGTGATTATGTTAAAGGGTTGGTCCTTTACTTTACAAACACATACTTCTTTGAAATGGAAATATTTAAATTTCTTAAAGTATAAATTATTAGACTTTTCTTCACAAAATAACATATTGTAAAATTAATTGAAAATTGAAAATTAAATATTCATTATTGAATTGCTATACAATTGGGTGAAATGTTGTAAAATTAATATTATGTTATTTTTACACATAAAAATTAAATAATAATAATTTGTAACTTAATTAATATGAGAGATGTTAAGGTGTTTGGCATTGTTATATTAAAAAACTAGGATTACGTTTTGGTCACCTTTACTTTACAAACACATACTTCTTTGAAATGGAAATATTTAAATTTCTTAAAGTATAAATTATTAGACTTTTCTTCACAAAATAACATATTGTAAAATTAATTGAAAATTGAAAATTAAATATTCATTATTGAAGTGCTATACAATTGGGTGAAATGTTGTAAATTAATATTATATTATTTTACACATAAAATTAAATAATAATAAATTGTAACTTAATTAATATGAGAGATGTTAAGGTGTTTGGCATTGTTATATTAAAAAAACTAAAGTTCGTTTAATTAAAAAACAATAATAACAATAAATTTGGTTCAGTGAAAAAAACATTTATAGACACTATGAAAACCTTGAAATGAAATAAAATAATTAAAAAAAAAACCTTACACCTTGAAAATTGCACTATGATGATGATGATGATTAACATCCACTAAGACTGAATTGGTCTATCGGACCTTAAGAGGGTAAGTGATTACTTGTGATTCTTTAGAAAAAAAAATCTGTGCTCGAAAATCATTAAGAGAAGCTTTCCAAGATCACCATACTTTTATTGAGTTAAGAGGTTAGGAAGCTTGGTAGTGTGATAAATATTTTGAAAATGAGATCTAATATGGGT
>SNQJ01S0019587.1:45625-62613 GCA_010110895.2 Picea sitchensis
TGAGTCCCTTCTTCCTCCAAGGGAGGGCTCTTGGACCCCCACAAATAAGCTCTTCTTACAACTTTGAAAATGAAAATGAAAATGGTGAAATAATTCTTTGCTAATCCACTCAAGGGGTGAGATGGATTTCCCAATGCAATGATACTAGTATACTCTTGATAAGGATAGAGGATTCCTCAAGAGAATAATGGTAGCATAACGTTGCTATGAATTCCTTGAAAAGTGAAGTCTATCCATGGCTTTTTTATAACATTCCTTTGAGGTATTGTCCAACTAGTTTGTAGTCTGTAAAGAGGCTAATTAGGGCATTTCTAGGTCTTTGACCAGCCACCCAGTCGAATCCAGTCCAGATTTGAGTGTCAAATCAACTTGGAAGCTGAACCAGAAGCGGGTGGGAGGCCGACCACTCTCATAAATGCATCGTTTCTCAGGTGTGCAACTTTTTGCGATGACAGTCGCGCATCGTGCGCATGTGCGTGATTCTTGTGTTTCTATTTTGTGCATGTGCTCGTGTGGGTCTTCATAGTGCCCTTTAATTTTTTCACTAGTTGTATAGTTTTTGACCCTTTGGAAATGCGTTTGTGATATTTTTGGTCCATGGGTGACCTCATAACTGTTTGACGATGTTGAATTCTTGTAACCATTTGTGGATGAAATTTCAGTGATAACACAAGGCATCTTCTTCATTCTCACAACCTTCATAAGAATCAACTATATCCTGAAAAAAATATTTATACTCCTCACAACAACTATGACAAATTAACTTAGAGGAATAAAACTTTTGACAATGCATATTGAAATCTCCATGAAACTGTTCCAGGGAGGAGATGCTAGCAGAGGGTAAGGATTGATACCACTCACGAGCATATCCCTCTAATGAGTACATGAACATATTCATTAATACATTCTCATGATGTATTCCCCACTGATGCATTAGTTCATGAAACTCAAGAAAATGATCTGCAAGGTTTTCATCTCTATGTTCTCTAAATATGGGAAAAAATAACCCCATTCATCCATAGTAGGAACAACATTTGGAAACTCAGGAACATAAGAGAAATTAAAAGGATCACTCCTCCAAGCCAAAATGGATTCCATATGAAAATATGACTTCTTAAAATTGTGGAGTCGCCACTGGATTATTTAATCATGGAGTCGTCGGGTGAATGATATGCAGTCTGAATGTGTCTGGTATTTTTTCACCATCAAATATCAGATATTATCATTGCCATTCTCCCAGGGAAGATATCTTCACTTCCGTCCTTAGAAACAACACCATGAATGTTAGCACTGAGAGTCACCCTCTGATTATAAGAGGATAATCCTAGTACCCATGAAAATAAAAGTAAAAGGATTAAGATGGTTTGACAAGGTGGATCAATGAGACTATAGAGAGAAGAAAAGATAACATAATTAACTACAAACCATTTCGAGACCACTGGGCTATGGATTCGTAAGTATCATGGATAAGGAAGGAATTTAAACTGCCTATCAGACAAAATGATTAATGTGATGATGAGGAGAAGAAGACAAAAAATGTTTGGTGAACCATGAAAAATGGGAATGATGGAAACAGATCCTCCATATCCTCAGGGATCCATAAATCAAAGAGATTACATCCAGACAATGAGAAAAATAGAGCAAATATGACCAACCATCAAAAGATCGGTATGATAGTAACATAACCTCCATCACCTCAGGGATCCATAAATTAGAGAGATTACATCCAAACAATGAGAAAAACAAAGAAAAAATGTGAATCATGAAATATGGGCATGATAGCAACAAAACCTCTATCACCTCAGGGTTCCATAAATCAGAGAGATTACATTCATACAAGAAGGAAAAAAAAAGAAAATCTGACGAACTATGAAAGATGGGCATGATAGAAATAGAAAATCCATCGCCTCATGGATCCATAAATAAGAGAAATTTCATTCAGACAAGAAGGAAAACATAAATAGTGTGTAAACTAAGAGGACGGTCTGATAAAAACGATTCAAAGGAATCTTCAATAACATATATTTACAATCCAAACCCTTAGGCATACAAACTGAAAAATTATAGAGCCCTGCTCCTAAAACTCACTCGACTCTCCATCCTATGAAGAAAACCCCCACCTCGTCAAAATAAGGACTGATCTTTTTATAATCATCTCAATCCACAACTACCAGGAGTGTGACTGGATATCTCATTCAATGCTTTTGTCTGTGCATTCTTTTGTTAGACTGTGCATGTATTCCTTTGTCACACGCAAACTCAGATCAACATGGGCCTTTATTCCCTCTTTGGTGCTACGAGATGAGAGTCTAGTCCTCTCGGCCATGGCTTCTATGCCTTCAATTTATGGACTGAGTTGTGTTTTCAGCTACCAGTCTTTTTGCATTAACTTAATCCTCCTCGAGGTCAGGACAAGGCTCAATGCCTAGGGGGCTGCCACACACTGCTCTTGGATTAGAAGCTATATAATCACATGATTGCAAGGCCATCGAAGGTTGTTTGGATTCACACCTCTTTTGAGCCCTCAATTCACCACCTTCCACCACTTTTCTCTTTTGTTATACCATGGTTTCAATTGCGTAACTGCTCAAGAATTTTAACGCTCAAGAAATTTGTGTCCCCGCAATGAAGCATGGTCGTCGATCTAGTCGTGATATGCCATCTGGGAAATCCCTACTTTTTATTCCACACAACCCTCTTGGATGGACCCTACTTCCTGCTATGGATATCAACGACTCACAATTACTTCGGGAGTTTGGGATTTGGGCCTTTCCAATGTATAACACTTTCAATCCTTCGAAATGTCAAATTCCTGAAGTGTGAGATCGAGCGTCGCGTGTCCTCTTGTTTTGGAAAACCAATATTTACTTCGAGATTTCGGGCTTCGAGCCTTTTTCTCATGCTTGCTCGCGCAATTCTCGGAAGTCCCGAATTCACGAAGTGAGAAATTTGGTGTTGCGTGTCCTCTTTTTTTGGACGGTCGAGATTTATTTCAGGAGTTCAGGCTTCGGCTCTTCGAGACTTTTCAATGCAAAACTCTTACAATCCTCTAAAGAACCAAATTCCTGAAGTGAGAGAGTTGGTGATACATGGCCTTTTGATTCGAGCGATTGAGATTTACTTCAGGACCTTTAGGAATTCGAGGCTCCTGGTGATATTCTACCAAGATCAATGGTCCTTATTGGTTTGAGATCAACGGTCCACAATTAGTTCAGGAGTTTGGGCTTTGGCTCTTTGGGACTTTTCAATGCATAACTCCCACAATCCTCTGGAGTTTCATATCTCAGAAGTGAGGGATCTGCCTCCATGTGTCCTCTATATTTGGACGACTGAGATTTACTTCAGGAATTAGGGCTTTGTGAGTTATCTTTTGCTTTCTCGTGCAATTCTCCGAAGTAAATATTTTGATGTGTGAGATCTATCGACACATGTCCTCAGCCTTCAATGGCTCGTATTTACTTCAGGACTTTGACTCCTATGCCTAGTTGTTAATCCTTGTGCGACTTTGAAATCCTGACCGCCCGAGAGCTATTGATCTGAATTGGTTATGGGATTTACACTGTTGAAAATAAAACCTTCTCGTTGATGATTCAAGCTCGAAATGGACTGCTCTGAATGTTGTCATTTCTTCTCAAGGATGATATATGTTCAGACCATGGACTTGGTTTTCATACGACCTTTTGATAGCTATATGTGATAACAATTTAGAATTCATACATTGCACAAACAATTCAACCCATTGTATAGATTACAATATGCCTAAATATCAACGAGATTATGGGCTTCTCAATAGAGTGGTTTTGATCCATGTGGTAGGGCTTCTCAATAGAGTGGGTTTGATCCACATGGAAAAGGTTTTATACCACTTGTGATGACTCACAATTATAATAGAAAATCCCATATTTGAATTATAATATATAGATATTTGATTTATATCATTATTGTTTATAATAGTTATGTGTATTTTAAAATTGAGTGTTAAAAAGATTGTAATTTGTCATGATTCACCATGATAATATAAAAAAAAAAATATTTGAATTATAATATATAGATATTTGATTTATATTATTATCCATAATTGTGTATCTTAAAGATGAGTATTAAAGAGATTGTAATGTGTTGATACTTGTTATCTCATTTTATTTATGTATGTTTTTGCTCTTGTGGGTTTCTCTCTTCTAACTCTTTAGTAATGCAGATGTGGCATGGTAATAGTTTTAGAGAAATTCATGCATCCCAACATAGTACCTAGGTATATTACATGGGAGTAGATATTCAAACCCTCATAAAGTTTCTCACATCCACAAACCCACATTGTTCAACTCTCAAATCTGCCTCCCTGCATCTTGCAAATTTGCAAACCCACAAGCCCACATCCAAAAATCCTGCATACCTGCATCCGTACATCTCACAAACCCACATCCCCACAAACCACATTCTACACTTGCATTATTTCTTCAAATACTTGGGTGGCTTGTGTGGAAGGATAACCTGATGCACCCCCCTACACCGTCTTTCATCCTGCAACCTACATGCCATGTCAAATATTTATTCCCATGACACACACGATATGTGATCCAACACCCATATTCCACATAGGATGATATTGTTTTTCCCAAGGTAATCCCATAATATCCATCATATATTTCCCACATGATTATAATGACTACTTTTAATTAATGAGGATTAATTCTTGCACATTTCCCTTGATCACCGTGTACACAAATGACAATTACCATTTAATGAGAGACATCCACTAAATACATGAAGGGGAAGATTTCAACAGTAAATTGGCCCTAATGTGGAATTGAGGGGTACCTATCATACATGAAATCAAAGTTATACACATAATCCTCACAATTACCCAAGTGCATTAAAAGTGGAAAAAAGATGATGAACAACAAGAAGAAAGAATTGTTCTATGGAGACACAATAAATTCATTAACTCATGACAGTAAGTATTTTCAACGGTCTATAATGTATAAGTGGTATTTTGAACTGTATCGGGAAGACAATATTAGGAACAAAGTTCGGGCATAAAGGATAGTAAAATATGGATGCGTTCCTGAGGCATTCAATTTCATATAATTGTTCACCTAGTGTGATAAGAGATTTGATTCAATGCATCACCTCATTAAGGTTAAGGAAAGTGGAATAACTCCTATCCCTTTAACACCAAATACATTCAGAAGGATGTTCCATCTCCTGACACCAAAATGTGTCATGTAGCTTCCTAAAGCAAATTCCTTTTTGGATGCTCAAGGTGGTGGCATGGGTTTACTTCAGGAATTCCTAGTTAAGCCCTTGGTCAGATCCTTGAAATCAGTGAAATCAACATATGCATTTTGGCTCAACCGTTTAACAAATTCACTTGGGTTTTCTCATGATTGGAGGGTCAAGACTCAACAACGTATGTCCCTAGGTATGCCCTTTATATACTTACTTAAGAAATTCCTAGTTAATCCCTTGGCCAGATCCTTGAAATTAGTGAAATCAACATATGCATGTTGGATAAACCATTTAAATAATTCACTTGGTTTTTCTCATGATTGGAGGGTCAAGAATCAACAACGTATGTCCCTAGGTATTCCCTTTATATACTCCATTAATATATGCACTATCTTTTATTGGGCCCAATTCATCTCAAACGAGATCTCCCATCAATTTTATAGTTTTATTTAGACTAAGAGGTTCTACATTTCATCATATTTGGTTCTCTCTCTTTCTTATTGTAATACATTGGAGGGAATTCCCCCAAGGGGTAATGTAAATTTTGAACAAGACCTTGCTCAAATTTGGTATCCTACAATATGGAAGCACAATGAACCATTTTATTTTTACCAAATTCAATATTCCCTCGTCAAGAAATGCATAAGCATGCTCCCAGGGATTGAACTAAAATGATCCAACACCTTAAAAATGATAAAACCTCAATGAATTGCAGTTCACTTCGAGGGGGGAACCTCCTTTTAATATATATCCAATTCATAATACAACATGAGATGAGATAAGATGATCTTAAGACTAGGTCTCCTTGATATATATATATATATATATGAGACAAAGGGGTATAATTATGATGAAATGGTGCAATGAAGGGTTCTAGTCGACCTACACATATGACAATATAAATGTAATAATTCAATATCTAGGGATTAATAAGTGGTTTTATACATAACATGGGGATTTGTATATAGATTAACATACCCCTCCCCTTCAAACAAGTGTTTTCCTCCACACTTTACTAGCCACAGGTGCTTCTGCATGAATAACTCATCTTCCTATGTTTCCTCTTCCACTAGTAGGTTCTTCCATTTGACGTGGTACTTTGTAATAACTCGATTTCTTAGTTCCTTAATTCCCATTTCAAGGGTTTTTTATGTCTCTAGTATGATTTTCCCTTCTTCATTTATCTATGGTAAAATATTTTGGATATGGATCTTTTTATTGATGACGTTCTTTAAGAAAGAAACATTGAAGACTAGATGTACATGTGAGGATGGAGGAAACTCCAATTTGTAATCCATACTTCCAATCCTTTGCAAAACCCTATAAGGGCCATAATATTTGGGTGATAATTTATTTTCATTCTTTTGTTTCTTGAGGGACATCTGTTTGTATGGTTGTAGCCTCAAAAATACCTAATCCCCCACTTCAAATTACTGTTCACTACGATGTTGATATGCTTGTTGTTTCATCCTATTTTGCGCCATAACCAAGTTGTCCTTCAATAGTTTGAGGACCTATTGTTGGTTCCCTATGTGGTCCTCTACTGATTGAACCTTTGTATTCCCTTTCAAGGGTGATGTAATGGATGGAGGATGATATCCAGAAATTTCTAGAAATGGGGACTTTTTTGATGAAGTATGGAAGTGTAATGTACCCGAAATTTCACTAAAATTAAAAATTTTGATTAGTCTATAAATCAATAAATTGTTCGCAACACATGGAATTATTTATCTTATATATATAATATACTATTTGTATGCATAAACATTTTACTCTGCTGGACTATCCATATTAAAAGTCTATAGGAGGATTTATTGTCCAACAAAAGAACTTATTGTTGCTAGTTGTAAAATAAAACATAACACTTCCATTAGATTAACTCATAACCAATTTACTTTGCTGCTGAACTTAAAGTCATACATTGTTTAATTGGTAACCTAAGACTACCAAGTTCCATAGCATAAGGCTGATCAAATAACATATTAGGGTTACCTCCTACTTATGTTATCCATACTTATAATGTCATAAGCTTATATTATAGTTTTCTTACATGACTTTATTTAACAGAGTAAAATTAACATATATTATAACACAGTTTTATGACCCTAGTGGAGTAGGAGACATCACTATCATAGTTTATAGTCCATGCACTAGGATGTTAACATATCCATACCATAACTCTTTCCATAATATAAAATTTTATGATTAATGCTATGGGGATATGTTTGAAGCTGCATATGATTTACACCGAACACGTAAGTTAACATGAATCCACCCAATGCCTGGTTTTAAACCTAACACTCAACATTAAAGTGGTTCAAAAATGAGTTTGAGGTGGATGACAGGTCAGGACTGAACCTAGGTTATTCTATTTTGTAGGCATTTATGCTCTGGCCGACCATTAATGGTGATGGGTCGGTCCAATACCCTCCAGAAATGTCATTACAAGGAAATTCCCAATGTGAGCTTGCCACTTCTGTTAATTTACATGGCAGAGGTATGGGGCATACAGTCTCTCTTAATCCACTAGTGAGGGGCTCGAGGTATCAACCATTATTCGTAGTTTCCTCTTTTGTTTTGAAAAACATTTGACCCTGCACTATATGCGACCGACGTTTGTGTTCGACTATGTAATGATGTTCAGCCCTACGACTGACATTTGTGTTTGGTTCTATAATGGCATTTGGCCCAAGTGGAGAGTGGTGTCAAGGGTCCTCTGGAAAATCCTTCCATAGGTGCGGTAAGTACCTTTTTATCGCCATAATACAATTTCAAATGGGTTATCTAGAGTTATGTGTTTCCTTTGCTCTTGTGATTTGTACCACTCCTTATTCTTGTCACATAATAGGTTCACTGTATAATAATTCCCTAGTCTATGTAGTGCATGTTCTCTATAGAAAATTTATCTGTCAATGCGTTTTCTCTCTGGAATATTTTCTCTTCCTATGCAAATGCATGTTCATTGTAGAATATTTTCTTTGTCTATGAAACACGTATTCTCTATGGAATATTTTCTCTATCTATGCAAATGCATGTTCTCTGTACAAATCTTTTCTTTGTCTATGAAATGTGTATTTCTCTGTGGAAATATTTTCTCTGTATATGAAATGCATATTTCTCAGTGGAAATATTTTCTATGTCTATGCAATGCATGTTTTCTCTGTGGAATAATAACCATATGATATTGCACCTTTAGCTGCGCTCATTTTGGTTTCCATGGTGATAGCTAATTTTCCTGCATGATAGGTAAATCCCTTTGAAAATTAACTTTCGTCTTGTTAATATGTTTTTCCCTCGATTGGCGATATTTCTTTAAGCCTGTATCTTTGGTTTCCTCTCCTATCAAACCGTGATTGAAAGGTTATAAATTAAACTCTTTGCAATTTTTGCGTGCAAGTTTTAAGTCTATATAGAGTCATTATAACCCGCGGCCTTTGTTTTAAAGGTTATTGTGTAAAGAAAATAATCCACAATTCTAAGGACCTATCGAGTAAACCCTATGTAAAAGTCATGTCTAGATAATAATTACTTGCATCCTTACCTTTGGCCATGATCTTCGAAATTCACACACTTAATCATTGTTATAGTCTTTGTCTATTTAAAGCATGTTTGTAATTTTATAAATGCACTATGTATTTTATAGGGAAAGGTTAAAGGCCCTTAATCGTTGAAATAATAGCAATGCCTCTTCGTATATATCCACTGGTTAAAGACTATTCTTGTCGAGAAGAATATCGTGCTATGTCTCTCTTAAACACCCACGACCATTTCAACAGTTCCCTTTAATGCTAGTTCGACGATTATGGTTCAATTATTCTACAAATTTGAGGATATTTTTGTTCCTTTGAAAATTTTGTTTAAAACCCACAAGGTCTTGTTTTTTTATCAAGCCAAGGCTTTCATTTGATTTTAATAAGGAAATTAGGTGCTAACTAGAATCTCCATACACCCAGATCTCCTCCTTCATGCCTCTGTGGTGTTTCACAATTTAAAGTTCTTAATATATATATGTATATAAATATATCCATATTGCATTTTGGAAATATATTTCCTTAATGAATATTTTAATGTTTCCTTTACTGTAGTATTATTCACGTTTATGCATAAAGGTATCTATGTTTTGGAGTGTTATTTCTCACAGTATTCTTTGGCCCTCTTTATGAAATTTTGGTATTCTTCTTCGAAGTAATACTTGCTAGCTATTATCACTCTACTCTTGATTTTTGTTGGCATTCCTCTCGTATATATCTCTTCTCTCTGTATCTTATAAGCTACAGGATATCAAGGTTATCAAACTTCAATATAAGTTTACTTATGTTTATTACTTGCGCGAGTAGTAAATTCGCATGTATATAAACTGATGATGGGTCCCTTTGTCTTGCGAGGGAAACCATCAGATGGATTACGCACCCAATCCCCCTCTGGGATCATGGATTGACTACTTCATGAAGAAACACTAAATCTATGGAAATCAATCATTATTTTAGACAAGTATGCTTTGACTCTATCATTTATCTTATACTTTGATGTTTTGTACAATAGTAAGATGCTAATAATATTGCATTACTCCTTTGCAGGTTGAAAGAAAAACAAAATCACTTGGTGAAGAAGATTGATTGTCCACAAAAGGTATTTGAGTTCCATATTTATTCCACCAGTCCATGTGTACTCGAAGATAGTCTATGTAGTGCCTTAAAATCTATATTTAGATTAGCTATGGAGTTCTTGTTTCTAAGGAATTCAAACTGCAACATTTTTGTCAACGACCTATTGATTGTAATAAATTAAATTTTTGGCATATATTCTACAATTCATTGCATCACATATCTTCCTTGGATAATAGATGACAAAATATATTTGGGACTTTTGTTCTTTATACTCAGCATAATAGTAGTATACAATAATCATGTTTACACTTTTCTTTTTGAAGTATTTGATTTTGCACAGTAATGTACAACATTTAATAATATAGATTCATAATGGCCCAAATGCACATTTACACAGTTTTTATATTTAATTATATATATACATATACACACACATATATATACTAAACATTTATACTTCAGATAAAACACCACTAAAGGTATTCTTACACAGTAGTAAGCCACAATGTAACATGGTTGCACAATTCAATTTAAACCAACTTTACTTATATGTATAAGATGTAAAACAATTTATGATCCAGATTTTATGAGTAGAAAAAAATGACTACAGGTTATAAACATGTGCTTAATAAAAAATAACAGAGATACAATAAAACTAGTTTTCTATTCAATAAGGAAATACACTGAAACTGTAAAATGCAGTGGAAACAAGCTTGCTAGAATGGTGGCGGCTTATCTCTGAGAAGAGATGTGACGGCTACGCTCATTCACAAGAACATGATTACAATGAGACTTTGAAGGCATTTTTACAATAAACAGGAATGCCAAAAACCATAGACATCCAAAAACCTAACCCTAGGAGATGAAGCGCCAAAATTCATGTGGGCCCCATTTGGGTAAGTCAGTACATCAACTTCCCGGCGTCGTAACGTTTGCATATGATATCCATTTTAGGCGTATGATAGACCATTGGAAAGGTATCATCGAGACGATTCATTTTGGGGGAAATAACAAAGGAAATCACATATTTCTCATCGTTTTCCAAAAACAACATCGTTTAGGGCCTCAAAACGGCTCGGGAAGTGAAAAACTGCTAAAATAGTAAATTACCAAAATTGCCAGAAAACTGTTTTGAGCCTGTTGGAAAAGGTGGGTGGCCATCGATATCCACCTAGATAAATACTACCTCCTTAGGAAGAAATTGTCTCCATTGCATTGAGTTCCCCCATCATATGAGGAATTTTTTTCTAAATTTGGCCCGGGGTGAACCACTTGCCTTGGTGCAAGAGTTGCCCTGCTTTGATGACTCGATAAAGTTGGATCCTTTGTTGTCGAGTTCCCTTGATATGTGCTTCCACAATATGATCACTGGATGCCTATTGTATGCAGTCAGGGTTGAAATCTATTGGTCTCATCTTTTCTGCTACTTATGAGGTGTCCAATAATGGTGGGAAATAAGGGCGAAGGAGATCCAGGTTGAACACTAGGTGCAGGCCAAGGAAAGGAGGAATGTTGAGATCAAAAGAATCATCCCCCATGACCTTGATGATGGTGTACAACCCATAATAGAGTCGGAGAATATTCTAATGGGATCTTGTAAGGCATTCTTTCTACAAGTGAAACCAAACTTTGTCACCCACCTGAAACTTATGTGGCACCCGATGTTGATCATGGCACTGCTTGTACTTGGCATTGGACTTATGTAGGATATCCTGAACCTGTTAGTGGATGTGTTGGATCCGTTCAATGAATAGGATGGATTTGTCAGCTTCAATTGGAGCAGGAGATGAGTCAGTCGAGGTGACCGCAAGGGGAAGTGCATCTATGGGACCCAATGGTTGGAATCCCAGCCCCATCTGAAAGGGGATGTCACCGATTGAGCTATGTAGGGTTCGTTTGTAGCTATGATAGAAATAGGGAAGGCTCTCATCCCATGTGTGAGGGTGATTTGAATTATACATGTAGAGGATATGCACAATCATTCGATTTACAACCTCATTTTGGCCATCTATCTAGGGGTGGAAGGCTGTGGATTTGGTGAGCTTGGTCTCTAGCAATAACTAGAGGCTCGACCAGAATCTGTTGAGAAATTTTAAATTGACTATCTTGATCTAAGACAATGGTTTGTGGGATTCGAAAATGTACCCAGACTCATTCAAATAAGATCTTGGCAGTGGCCTCTGCTGTGATTTTCTTCTTGCAGGCAACCATAATCGCCATCTTAGAAAATCAATCAACAACCACAAAAACATAGTCATTTCCCCACTTGGTGGATGGGTGGCTCGACATTTAGTCCATTGAGATCGATTCCCATGGCCTATTAGGAGTAGGAAGAAGGGTTGTACATTCCCTATTTGTTAGTGGTCAGTTTGGGAATAATACAGGAAGTGCAAGACCTAATATACTTGTTGACCTCCTGTCGAAGTTTCGTCCAGTAGAAATTTTTTTGTAGCATCGCCACTATCTTTTCAATGCTAAAGTGTCCTACCACCCAACTGTAGTGGGATTCCCAGATCATCTTCACTCGCTCGCTTGATGGAACACAGATATGGCCCATATGACACAACAACCCATCCTAAAGATGGAAATTATAGACAATTGTGTTTGCACCCAACATTTGGTAGGTGGTGGTGAAGTCCAAGTCTGTCTCATAGAGTTGGGGCCATCCAGAGGTCTCATGGACAAAAGAGTATAGCACCGTGGTGAGTGATGCGACTGGCGGTCTTCTAAGGAAATTAGTGACGCGATTGGTGCTTCCTATTTTATACTTGATGTTGAAGTGGAATTGTTGCAAGTATGTGGACCACTTTTGATGGTGATCATTCTGTAATTTTCCTTATGTCTGCATGAACTGCAATGGCTTATGATCAGTGTGGATGACTGTCTCCTTCCCAAGAATGTAATGTCTCCACTGGAGGCAGGATTTCACAATGGAGTACATTTCTTTGTCGTAAGAAGGGTACTTACATAAAACACCTGATAGTGTCTCACTATGATAGGCCACAAGATGGCCATGTTGAGTGAGAATGGAATCGACAACATAGTTTGAATAATTTGTCACGATCTCAAAGGGATGTTGCAGGTATGGTAGTGAAAGTACTGGCGCTGAGCACAAGGCACAACTTCAAATCATCAAACATTTTTTGTTGGGACTGACCCCACATAAATTTCACCTTACCACCACCCCTGGTTATTTGGATGAGGGCCCATGCAATATGGAAGAATCCCAACACGAACATGTGGTAGAAATTGGCAAGGCCCAAGAAGCTTCGAAGCTCAATCAGTAGGGTTGGGGCTGGTCAGTCACGGATGACTTGGATCTTGGCTGGATCCACATGTACACCATGTTGATAAACGATGTATCCTAGGTAATGGACCCTGTCCATGCCAAAGGAGCATTTTTCTAAGTTGGCATATAGATTGTGTTGCCGCATGGTGTGCATAACCTGTTGAACATGCTGCAAGTGTTCGACCCAAGTCTTGTTTTAAATGAGAATGTCATCCAGATACACCACTACAAAAGTATTGGTGAATTTTCACATGATACCGTCCATCATCCTCATGAAAGTGGCTAGAGAATTTTCCAAAACAAAGGGCATGACCAACCATTCAAAAAGGCCTTCCTTTGACTTCAAGGCGATCTTCCATACATTTTTCTATTCTATCAAGACCTGGTGGTAGCCAGACTTCAAATCAATCTTAATAAATTATTTGGCACCTGTGAGTTGATCAAGGAGGTCATTGATCCAGGGAATTAGGTACCGGTTTCTAACTATGATTTTATTCAGAGCCCAGTAATCAATGCAGAGCAGCCAGGTTCCATATTTCTTTTGTACCATCATGATTGGGCTCCCTCAAGGTGATGAGATGGGATGGATATGTCCCTTATGGAGAAATTATTGGATCTATCCCTTGATATCCTCATTCTCTAATAGAGAGAGACGATAGACTGGCCCATTGGGAAACAATGTGTCAGGGGTCAGATCGATGGGGTTATTGACCTAACAGTGCAGAGGTACACCGGTAGGTGAGAAGAAGATATCTGAGTATTCTTCAATGACCTTATATACTTGCTTCTGCTATGTGGAGAGGTCAGATGCAGAGATCCTAGATGTGGATATGATATTTCACATATTCTGAGAGAGAATCACGAAGAAGACAAACTTCCCCATATGAGAGATGACCTTCTTGCATTGCTTAGCAGAGATAAAGGAAATAGAACTAGGTTGGACTGCCTCAGGTATCCTGTACAATTTCCTGTTCAAAGTAATAATAACACTACGAGGCCTAGACTCATATACAACATGACATTTCCATAAATAAGGTGTGACCAAAACAACATCACAAACTTCATGAGGACCAACATCACACAATACCTCATCTTTGAAGGGCTTGATGTCATACGACAATCAACACTATTGGCTGACGCAGAGATCGTTTCCTTGGCGGAGCCATCCAATGGTGTAGGGTTGTGGGTGTGGCATTGTCGATAGGGGCAACCGCTTGACGACCTATGATGAGATGAGTTTCTTCTAGCTACTTCTATCAACGATGAAGTGCAGTGAGGTTCCTTTTACCCACATCTATGAATGGAAGAGGCGCTCTCCTTCTTCTGGCTTGTCTGGTTCACTAGTCTGGAGCTTAGTGGTAGAAACGGTGGCACTGGGTTTCGTGTCAATGATTCATCTTCCCATTTCTGGTTTTGGCTTAGAGTCAGAACCCTTATTTGATTCATAGGCTTTCACTTTGGCCACCAACGACTTCTTTGAGTGGCAGACATCAGTGTTATGCCAAGGGCTCTTATGGAAGTCACACCACTTCTCGGTATCTTTCCGGTGTCTTTCTTTGCTTGTGGATTGGACTAGTTGTATTGATACTGTCCATATTTTATCTATAATTGTTTCTATGGGTTGGGGCCACGCTTTCCTGGATTTTTTTGTGAGGGGTTCCCAGGCCCAAATTTTCGCGTCTTTTGTTTGAGCTTCTGCTCAATTTTTACGACATATCGGTAGGCCATGCCCAAGGATGAGATGTCCAGAAATTCCATTTTGGTCTGGATGTATCTATATAGAGAACCATGATACTTGAGCACTAGATGTCACTCTGAATATTTGATACCCAACTTGGTGCACAAGGTATGGAAGATATTTTTGAAATCTGGCATTGCTTGGTCTTTTTCTTGCCGTAGTGTGGTCCATTTGGTATACAAGTCATCATAACTTCTGACAAGGTAGTATTGTTCCTTAATAGAATCCCTGCAGGATTCCCAACTGGTCATGACTTTAAATAATGAGGGTTCCTCTTTTTCCTTTTTCTCATAAAAATATTCCCACCAATCTTTGACATGGGGAATGACTTTAACGAGCGCAAAAGCAATCTTTTCTATATTCTAAAAGTTATGGACAGAAAAATACCCTTCTAGTAGATTCAACCACTTGTCTATAGCATCTACATCTATATGACATTCAAATATAGGAATTTCAAAGCTTATTTGTACCTTAAAGGGGGCGGTGCCTCTGCTCGAAGAAGATGTTTCGGCTGTTGATAGCCACCAAAGGATTTGCGTGAAACTATCCATCATCTCATTCCTTTGTTGCATGAGTGCTTCCTCAATCAATAGTTTGAAAGGATATCCTATCCCATAATCTTTCTTTTCGCTTGCCATGAGAGGTCGCTTGGGTGTGTGATAGATTTTGTCCTCAAGAGAAACAGGCTCGAGACCCAACTCTTTGTACTCCAACCTCGATGGGGACATGCATTAAGACGACAAGGAGAAGACTGCTTTGATACCACTGATCCAGATTTTATGAGAAGAACGAAATGAATACATATTGTAAACAAGTGCTTAACACAAAATAACAGAGATACAGTAAAATTGGTTTTCTATTCAATAAGGAAATAAGATGAAACTGTAAAATGCAACAGAAACAAGCTTGCTGGAATGGTGGCGACTTATCTCTGGAGATGTGACGACTATGCTCATTCAAAAGAAGATGATTATAATGAGGCTCTGAAGGAATTTTTACAATAAAAAAGAATGCCCAAAACCCTAGACATCCAAAAACCTAACCCTAGGAGATGACGCACCAAAAGTCATGTGGGCCCCGTTTGGGTAAGTTAGTACATCAACTTCCCGGGGTCATAACTTTTGCAAACAATCTATGTTTTAGGTGTATGATAGTTAGTTGGAAAGGTATCATTGAGGAGATTCATTTTTGGAGAAATATCAAAGGAATTCCCATATTGTTCACCATTTTCCCAAAAAAATATCAATTAGGGCCTCAAAACGGCTCTAGAAGTGAAAAACTGCTAAAAATAGTAAATTACCAAAATTGCCAGAAAATGTTTTTGAGCTAGTTGGAAAAGGTGGGTGGGCACCAATATCCACCTGGATCAATTTAAAAACTAAATACTATCCATAATATAACATCAACAATAAAGTACATAATTGAGATACATATCTGAATACTAATGTTGGGAAACAAATGGAACAACCATGTTCCACCCAATCGTAGAAACAAGACAACCATGATCACTTGTCCTGATCACCCCTAGCTTGACCATGACTCTATAAGGGTGAACTGAATTATCCTCCTTAGCTACTGTCACATTCAATAGATCAGAAAATGCTTTTCCTCACACTAGATGTGCTCATAATAGAAAAACAGTTCTCAATTTCCCCCCAACATAATAAGCAATGTCCTGCCTCCCACATATGGTGTATTTATCTTTTGCCTAGGTCTTTCCATTCCTTTCCCTCCTTGGGAAATTTACAAATTTACAAATCCCTGATTTTTAGGGGCTGCTAGTGGCCAAATTCAACTTCTTCCACTTGTAAAAATCAGCTCTAAGTTAACTCAAACCTGTTCCCCACTCGTGGAGTCATAGTCAGTTATTTTTAACCTAGTTGTTCTATTTGTCTTCCATCATTTAATTTATCAAAAATTTTGTCTCATACTTATGTCCAATAAAAGAGGACAGTTGGGAAATTCAAATATTTTCCCAACATTCATAAAATAATAATTACATAATCCAAAATTCTAAATTCAGATTTTCCATAAATGGAAATTTATTTCTAAATTCAGATTTTCCATAAATGGAAATTTATTTCTAAATTCAACTTGGAATTTAATTTCTAATAATTTGAGGATA
>SNQJ01S0019587.1:62663-87516 GCA_010110895.2 Picea sitchensis
GAGACAAAGGGATATAATTATGATGAAATGGTGCAATGAAGGGTTCTAGCCGACCTACACATATAACAATATAAATGTAATAATTTAATATCTAGGGATTAATAAGGGGTTTTATACATAACATGGGGCTTTGTCTATAGATTAACATACCCATCCCCTTCAAACAAGTGTTTTCCTCCACACTTTACTAGCCACAGGTGCTTCTGCATGAAGAACTCATCTTCCCATGTTTCCTCTTCCACTAGTAGGTTCTTCCATTTGACGTGGTACTTTGTAATAACTCAATTTCTTAGTTCCTTAATTCCCATTTCAAGGGTTTTTTATGTCTCTAGTATGATTTTCCCTTCTTCATTTATTTATGGTAAAATATTTTGGATATGGATCTTTTTATCGATGACCTTCTTTAAGAAAGAAACATTGAAGACTAGATGTACATGTGAGGATGGAGGAAACTCCAATTTGTAATCCATACTTCCAATCCTTTGACAAACCCTATAAGGGCCATAATATTTGGGTGCTAATTTATTTTCATTCTTTTGTTTCTTGAGGGACATCTGTTTGTATGGTTGTAGCCTCAAAAATACCTAATCCCCCACTTCAAATTACCATTCACTACGATGTTGATATGCTTGTTGTTTCATCCTATTTTGTGCCATAACCAAGTTGTCCTTCAATAGTTTGAAGACCTATTGTTGGTTCCCTATGTGGTCCTCTACTGATTGAACCTTTGTATTCCCTTTCAAGGGTGATGTAATGGATGGAGGACGATATCCATAAAGTTCCAGAAATGGGGACTTTTTTGATGAAGTATGGAAGTGTAATGTACCCAAAATTTCACTAAAATTAAAAGATTTTGATTAGTCTATAAATCAATAAATTGTTCACAACACATGGAATTATTTATCTTATATATATAATATACTATTTGTATGCATAAAATTTTTACTTTGCTGGACTATCCATATTAAAAGTCTATAGGAGGATTTATTGTCCAACAAAAGAACTTATTGTTGCTAGTTGTAAAATAAAACATAACACTTCCATTAGATTAACTCATAACCAATTTACTTTGTTGCTGAACTTAAAGTCATACATTGTTAAATTGGTAACCTAAGACTACCAAGTTCCATAGCATAAGGCTGATCACATAACATATTAGGGTTACCTCCTACCTATGTTATCCATACTTAGAATGTCATAAACTTATGTTATAGTTTTCTTACATGACTTTATTTAACAAAGTAAAATTAACATATATTATAACATAGTATTATGACCCTAGCGGAGTAGGAGACATCACTATCATAGTTTATAGTTCATGCGCTAGGATGTTAACATATCCATACCATAACTCTTTCCATAATATAAAATTTTATGATTAATGCTATGGGGATATGTTTGAAGATGCATATGATTTACATACTACGTATGAAGTTGACACTGAACACGTAAGTTAACATGAATCCACCCAATGCCTGGTTTTAAACCTAACACTCAGCATTAAAGTGGTTCAAAAATGAATTTGAGGTGGATGACAGGTCAGGACTGAACCTAGGTTATTCTATTTTGTAGGCATTTATGCTATGGCCGACCATTAATGGTGATGGGTCGGTCCAATACCCTCCATAAATGTCATTACAAGGAAATGCCCAATGTGAGCTTGCCACTTTCGTTAATTCACATGCCAGAGGTATGGGGCATACAGTCTCTCTTAATCCACTAGTGAGGGGCTCGAGGTATCAACCATTATTTGTAGTTTCCTCTTTTGTTTTGAAAAACATTTGACCCTGCACTATATGCGACCGACGTTTTTGTTCGATTATGTAATGATGTTCAGCCCTGCGACTGACATTTGTGTTTGGCTCTGTAATGGAATTTGGCCCTAGTGGAGAGTGGTGTCAAGGGTCCTCTGGAAAATCCTTCCATAGGTGCGGTAAGTACCTTTTTTTTGCCATAATACAATTTCAAATGGGTTATCTAGAGTTATGTGTTTCCTTTGCGCTTGTGATTTGTACCACTCCTTATTCTTGTCACATAATAGGTTCACTGTATAATAATTCCCTAGTTTATGCAATGCATGTTCTCTGTAGAAAATCTATCTATCAATGCGTTTTCTCTCTGGAATCTTTTCTCTTCCTATGCAAATGCATGTTCATTGTGGAATATTTTCTTTGTCTATGCAACACGTATTCTCTGTGGAATATTTTCTTTATCTATGCAAATGCATGTTCTCTGTATAAATCTTTTCTTTGTCTATGCAATGTGTATTTCTCTGTGGAAATCTTTTCTCTGTATATGAAATGCATATTTCTCTGTGGAAATATTTTCTATGTCTATGCAATGCATGTTTGGTCTGTGGAATAATAACCATATGATATTGCACCTTTAGCTGCGCTCGTTTTGGTTTCCATGGTGATAGCTATTTTTCCTGCATGATAGGTAAATCCCTTTGAAAATTAACTTTCGTCCTGTTAATATGTTTTTCCCTCTATTGGCGATCTTTCTTTAAGCATGTATCTTTGGGTTCCTCTCCTATCAAACCATGATCGAAAGGTTATAAATTGAATTCTTTGCAATTTTCTCGTGCAATTTTTAAGTATGTATAGAGTCATTATAACCCATGGCCTTTGTTTTAAAGGTTATTGTGTAAAGAAAATAATCCTCAATTCTAAGGACCTATCGAGTAAATTCTATGTAAAAGTCATGTCTAGATAATAATTACTTGCATCCTTACCTTTTGCCATGATCTTCGAAATTCACACACTTAATCACTGTTACAGTCTTTGTCTATTTAAAGCATGTTTGTAATTTTATAAATGCACTATGTATTTTATAGGGAAAGGTTAAAGGCCCTTAATTGTTGAAATAATAGCAATGCCTCTTTGTATATATCCACTAGTTAAAGACTATCCTTGTCGAGAAGAATATTTTGCTATGTCTCTCTTAAACACCCACGACCATTTCAACAGTTCCCTTTAATGCTAGTTCGACGACTATGGTTCAATTATTCTACAAATTTGAGGATATTTTTGTGCCTTTGAAAACTTTGTTTAAAACCCACAAGGTCTTGTTTTTTTATCAAGACAAGGCTTTCATTTGATTTTAATAAGGAAATTAGGTGCTAACTGGAATCTTCATACACCTAGATCTCTTCCTTCGTGCCTATGTGGTGTTTCACAATTTAAAGTTCTTAATATATATATGTATATAAATATGTCCATATTGCATTTTGTAAATATATGTCCTTAATGAATATTTTAATGTTTCCTTTACTGTAGTATTATTCACGTCTATGCATAAAGGTATCTATGTTTTGGAGTGTTATTTCTCATAGTATTCTTTGGCCCTCTTTATGAAATTTCGGTATTCTTCTTCGAAGTAATACTTTCTAGTTATTATCACTCTACTCTTGATTTTTGTTGGCATTACTCTCGTATATATCTCTTCTCTCTGTATCTTATAAGCTACAGGATATCAAGGTTATCAAACTTCAATAGAAGTTTACTTATGTTTTATTACTTGTGCGAGTAGTAAATTCACATGTATATAAACTGATGATGGGTCCCTTTGTCTTGCGAGGGAAACCATCGGATGGATTATGCACCCACTCCCCTTCTGGGATCATGGATTGACTACTTCATGAAGAAACACTAACTCTATGGAAATCAATCATTATTTTAGACAAGTATGCTTTGACTCTATCATTTATCTTATACTTTGATGTTTTGTACAATAGTAAGATGCTAATAATATTGCATTACTCCTTTGCAGGTTGAAAGAAAAAGAAAATCACTTGGTGAAGAAGATTGACTGTCCACAAAAGGTATTTGAGTTCCATATTTATTCCACCAGTCCATGTAATGCCTTAAAATCTTTATTTAGATTAGTTATGGAGTTCTTGTTTCTAAGGAATTCAAACTGCAACATTTTTGTCAACGACCTATTGATTGTAATAAATTAAAATTTTGGCATATATTCTACAATTCATTGCATCGCATATCTTCCTTGGATAATAGATGACAAAATATATTTGGGACTTTTGTTCTTTATACTCATCATAATAGTAGTATACAATAATCATGTTTACACTTTTCTTTCTGAAGTATTTGATTTTGCACAGTAATGTACAACAATTAATAATATAGATTCATAATGGCCCAAATGCACATTTACACAGTTTTTATATTTAACTATATATATACATACACACACACACATATATATACTAAACATTTATACTTTAGATAAAACACCACTAAAGGTATTCTTACACAGTAGTAAGCCACAATGTAACATGGTTGTACAATTCAATTTAAACCAACTTTACTTATATGTATAATATGTAAAACAATTTATGATCCAGATTTTATGAGTAGAACAAAATGACTACAAATTATAAATAGGTGCTTAATAAAAAATAACAGAGATACAATAAAACTAGTTTTTTATTCAATAAGGAAATAAGCTAAAACTGTAAACTGCAGTGGAAACAAGCTTGCTAGAATGGTGGCGACTTATCTCTGAGAAGAGATGTGATGGCTACGCTCATTCGCAAGAAGATGATTACAATGAGGCTTTGAAGGAATTTTTACAATAAACAGGAATGCCAAAAACCATAGACATCCAAAAACCTAACCCTAGGAGATGAAGCGCCAAAATGCATGTGGGCCCCATTTGGGTAAGTCAGTACATCAACTTCCCGGGGTCGTAACGTTTGCATATGATCTCCATTTTAGGCGTATGATAGACCATTGGAAATCTATCATCGAGAAGATTCATTTTGGGGGAAATAACAAAGGAAATCACATATTTCTCACTGTTTTCCCAAAACAACATCGTTTAGGGCCTCAAAACGGTTCGGCAAGTGAAAAACTGCTAAAATAGTAAATTACCAAAATTGCCAGAAAAATGTTTTGAGCCTATTGGAAAAGGTGGGTGGCCACCGATATCCACCTAGATAAATACTACCTCCTTAGGAAGAAATTGTCTCCATTGCATTGAGTTCCCCCATCATATGAGGAATGTTTTGCTAAATTTGGCCCGGGGTGAACCACTTGCCTTGGTGCAAGAGTTGCCTTGCTTTGATGACTCGATAAAGTTGGATCCTTTGTTGTCGAGTTCCCTTGATCTGTGCTTCCACAATATGATCATTGGATACCTATTGTATCCAGTCAGGGTTGAAATCTATTGGTGTCATGTTTTCTGCTACTTCTGAGGTGTTCAATAATAGTGGGAAATAAGGGCGAAGGAGATCCACGTTGAACACTAGGTGCAGGCCAAGGAAAGGAAGAATGTTGAGATCAAAAGAATCATCCCAGGGATGATTTTAGGGGCTAAATTTCGCTCATGGGCTAATTTTCCATGGTTTTTCCAAAACGAGATTCGTTATTTTAAAAATGATTCACCCAAATTCTATAAGATAAAATTATTTTACCTTAAAAATCGCCAAAATTTTATAAAAACTATATAAAATACTTAGAAATTTGAATATTTTTAAAAAAATATGCCAAACATTTATAGTTGACATATGAAGGATTAGTAATATTCACCAAGGTTTCTACATTTTAAAATAAATTTACATCCTTAAATTCATCCCTAAATCATCCCCCACGACCTTGGTGATGGTGTACAACCCATAACAGAGTGGGAGAATATTCTGATGGGATCTTTTAAGGAATTCTTTCTACAAGTGAAACCAAACTTTGTCGCCCACCTGAAACTTATGTGGCACCCGATGTTGATCATGGCGCTGCTTGTACTTGGCATTGGACTTATGTAGGATATCCTAAACCTGTTAGTGGATGTGTTGGATCTGTTCAATGAATCAGATGGATTTGTCAGCTTCAGTTGGAGAAGCAGATGAGTCAGTCGAGGTGACCGCAAGGGGAAGTGCATCTATGGGACCCAATGGTTGGAATCCCAACCCCACCTGAAAGGGGATGTCACTAGTTGAGCTATGTAGGGTTCATTTGTAGCTATGCTAGAAATAGGGAAGGCTCGCATCCCATGTGTGATGGTGCTTTGAATTATACATGTGGAGGATATGCACAATCATTTGATTTACAACCTCGGTTTGGCCATCTGTCTGGGGGTGGAAGGCCATGGATTTGGTGATCTTGGTCTCCAACAATAACTAGAGGCTCGACCAGAATCTGCTGAGAAATTGACTATCTTGATCTAAGATAATGGTTTGTGGGATTCGAAAATGTACCCAGACTCGTTCAAAGAAGAGCTTGGTAGTGGCCTCTACTTTGATGTTCTTCTTGCAGGCAACTAGAATCTTCATCTTAGAAAAGCAATCAACAACCACAAAAACATAGTAATTTCCCCACTTGGTGGATGGGAGGCCCGAAATTTAGTCCATTGAGATCGATTCCCATGGCCTGTTAGTAGTAGGAAGAAGGGGTGTACATGCCTTGTTTCTTAGTGGTTGGTTTGGAAATAATGCAGGAAGTGCAAGACCTAATATACTTGTTGACCTCCTGTCGAAGTTTCGGCCTGTAGAAATTTTTTTGTAGCATCGCCACTATCTTTTCGATGCTAAAGTGTCCTACCACCCAACTGTAGTGGGCTTCCCAAATAATCTTCACTCACTCGCTTGATGGAACACAGATATGGCCCATATGACACAACAACCCATCCTAAAGATGGAAATTATAGACAATTGTGTTTGCACCCAACATTTGGTAGGTGGTGGTGAAGTCCAAGTCTGTCTCATAGAGTTGGGGCCATCCATAGGTCTCATGGCCACAAGAGTCTAGCACCGTGGTGAGTGATGCGATTGGCGGTCTTCTGAGGCAATTAGTGACGCGATTGGTGCTTCCTATTTTATACTTGATGTTGAAGTGGAATTGTTGCAATTATGTGGACCAATTTTGATGGTGATCATTCTGTAATTTTCCTTATGTCTGCATGAACTGCAATGGATTATGATCAGTGTGGATGACTGTCTCCTTCCCAAGAATGTAGTGTCTCCACNTGCAATGGATTATGATCAGTGTGGATGACTGTCTCCTTCCCAAGAATGTAATGTTTCCACTGGAGGCAGGCTTTCACAATGGAGTACATTTCTTTGTCATAAGAAGGGTACTTATAGAAAACATCTGATAGTGTCTCACTATGATAGGCCACAGGGTGGCCATGTTGAGTGAGAACGAAATCGACAACATAGTTTGAATAATTTTTCATGATATCAAAGGGATGTTGCAGGTCTGGTAGTGAAAGTACTAGCACTGAGCACAAGGCACAAATTCAAATCATCGAACTCTTTTTGTTGGGACCGACCCCACGGAAATTTCACCTTACCAACACCCCTGGTTATTTGGCTGAGGGCCCATGCAATATGGAAGAATCCCAACACGAACCTGTGGTAGAAATTGGCAAGGCCCAAGAAGCTTCGAAGCTCAATCAGTATGGTTGGGGCTGGTCAGTCATGGATGACTTGGATATTGGCTGGATCCACATGTACGCCATGTTGATCAACGATGTAGCCTAGGTAATGGACCCTGTCCATGACAAAGGAGCATTTTTCTAAGTTGGCGTATAGATTGTGTTGCCGCATGGTGTGCAGAACCTATTGAACATGCTGCAAGTGTTCAACCCAAGTCTTGTTTTAAATGAGAATGTCATCCAGATACACAACTACAAAAGTATTGGTGAATTTTCACATGATATCGTCCATCATCCTCATGAAAGTGGCTAGAGCATTTGCCAAAACAAAGGGCATGACCAACCATTCAGAAAGGCCTTCCTTTGACTTGAAGGCGATCTTCCATACATTTTTCTATTCTATCAGGACCTAGTGGTAGCCAGACTTCAGATCAATCTTACTGAATTATTTGGCCCCTGTGAGTTGATAAAGGAGGTCGTTGATCCAGGGAATTAGGTATCGGTTCTAACTATGATTTTATTCAGAGCCCGATAATCAATGCAAAGTAGCCAGGTTCCATCTTTCTTCTGTACCATCATGATTGGGCTCCCTCAAGGTGATGAGCTGGGATGGATATGCCCCTTATGGAGCAATTCTTGGATCTATCACTTGATATCCTCATTCTCTAACAGAGAGCAACGATAGACTGACCCATTGGGAAACAGTGTGTCAGGGGTCAGATCGATGGGGTTATTGACCTGACAGTGCAGAGGTACCCCGGTAGGTGAGAAGAAGACATCTGAGTATTCTTCAATGAACTTATATACTTTCTTCTGCTGTGTGGAGAGTTCAAACGCAGAGATCCTAGATGTGGCTGTGATATTTCACGTATTCTGAGAGAGAATCACAAAGAAGACAAACTTCCCCTCCTGACAGATGACCTTCTTGCATTTCTTAGCAGAGATAAAGGAAATAGAACTAGGTTGGACTGCCTCGGGTATCCTACACAATTTCCTGTTCAAAGTAATAATAACGCTACGAGGCCTAGACTCATATACAACATGACGTTTCCATAAATAAGGTGTGACCAAAAAAACATCACAAACTTCATGAAGACCAACATCACACAATGCCTCATCTTTGAAGGGCTTGATGTTGTACGACAATCGACACTATTGGCTGACACAAAGATTGTTTCCTTGGCGGAGCCATCCAATGGTGTAGGGTTGTGGGTGTGGCATTGTCAATAGGGCCAACCGCTTGATGACCTATGATGAGATGAGTTTCTTCTGGCTACTTCTATGAACGATGAAGTGCAGTGAGGTTCCTTTTACCCACATCTATGAATGGAAGAGGTGATCTCCTTCTTCTGGCTTGTCTGGTTCACTAGTCTAGAGCTTAGTGGTAGAAACGGTGGCACTGGGTTTCACATCAATGATTCGTCTTCCCATTTCTGGTTCTGGCTTAGAGTCAGAACCCACATTTGATTCATAGGCTTTCACTTTGGCCACCAACGACTGCTTTGAGTGGCATACATCAGTGTTATGCCAAGGGCTCTTATGGAAGTCACACCACTTCCCGGTATCTTTCCTTGTCTTTCCGATGTCTTTCTTTGCTTGTGGATTGGACTAGCTGTACTGATACTGTCCATATTTTCTCTATAATTTGTTCTATGGTTTGGGGCCACCCTTTCCTGGCTTTTTTTGTGAGGGGTTCCCAGGCCCCAATTTTCGCATCTTTTGTTTGAGCTTCTGCTCGATTTTTACGACATATCGGTAGGCCGCACCCAAGGATGAGATGTCCGAAAATTCCATTTTGGTCAGGATTTATCTATATAGAGAACCATGATACTTGAGCACCAGATGTCGCTCTGAATATTTGATACCCAACTTGGTGCACAAGGTATGGAAGATATTTTTGAAATCTGGCATTGCTTGGTCTCTTTCTTGCCGTAGTGTGGTCCATTTGGTATACAAGTCGTCATAACTTCCGACAAGGTAGTATTGTTCCTTAATAGAATCCCTGCAGGATTCCCAAGTGGTCATGAATGTAAATAATGAGGTTTCATCTTTTTCCTTTTTCTCACAAAAAGTTTCCCACCAATCTTTGACATGGGGAACGACTTTAACGAGCGCAAAAGTAATCTTTTCTCTATTCTAAAAGTTATGGACAGAAAAATACCCTTCTAGTAGATTCAACCACTTGTCTATAGCATCTACGTCTATATGACCTTCAAATATAGGAATTTAGAAGTTTATTTGTACCTTAAAGGGGGCGGTGCCTCCGCTCGAAGAAGATGTTTCGGCTGTTGGTAGCCACCGAAGGATTTGCGTGAAACTATCCATCATCTCGTTCTTTTGTTGCATGAGTGCTTCCTCAATCAATAGTTTGAAAGGATATCCTATCCCATAATATTTATTTTCCCCTGCCATGAGGGGTCGCTTGGGTGTGTGATAGATTTTGTCCTCAAGAGAAACAAGCTCGAGACCCAACTCTTTGTACTCCAACCTCGATGGGGACATGCATTAAGACGACAAGGAGAAGACTGCTCTGATACCACTGATCCAGATTTTATGAGAAGAACGAAATGAATACATATTACAAACAAGTTCTTAACACAAAATAACAGAGATACAGTAAAATTGGTTTTCTATTCAATAAGGAAATAAGCTGAAACTGTAAAATGCAGCAGAAACAAGCTTGCTGGAATGGTGGCGACTTATCTCTGGAGATGTGATGGCTACGCTCATTCACAAGAAGATGATTAGAATGAGGCTCTGAAGACCTTTTTACAATAAACAAGAATGCCAAAAAACATAGACATCCAAAAACCTAACCCTAGGAGATGAAGCACCAAAAGTCGTGTGGGCCCCGTTTTTGTAAGTTAGTGCATCAACTTCCCGGGGTCATAACTTTTGCAAACGATCTATGTTTTAGGCATATGATAGTTATTTGGAAATGTATCATCGAGGAGATTCATTTTTGGAGAAATATCGAAGGAAATCCCATATTGTTCACCATTTTCCCAAAAAAACATCATTTAGGGCCTCAAAACGGCTCCAGAAGTGAAAAACTGCTAAAAATAGTAAATTACCAAAATTGCCAAAAAACATTTTTGAGCTAGTTGGAAAAGGTGGGTGGCCACCGATATCCACCTAGATCAATTTAACAACTATATACTATCCATAATATAACATCAACAATAAAGTACATAATTGCGATACATATCTGAATACTGATGTTGGGAAACAAATGGAACAACCATGTTCCACCCAACCGTAGAAACAAGACAACCATGATCACTTGTCCTGATCACCCCCTAGCTTGACCATGAATCTATAAGGGTGAACTGAATTATCCTCCTTAGCTACTATCATATTCAACAGATCAGAAAATGTTTTTCCTCACACTAGATGTGCTCATAATAGAAAAACAGTTCTCAATTTCCCCCCAACATACTAAGCAATGTCCTGCCTCCCACATATGTTGTATTTATCTTTTGCCTAGGTCTTTCCATTCCTTTCCCTCCTTGGGAAATTCACAAATTTACAAATCCCTAATTTTTAGGGGCTTCTAGTGGCCAAATTCAACTTCTTCCACTTGTAAAAATCAACTCTAAGTTAACTCAAACTTGTTCCCCAATCATGGAGTCATAGTCAGCTATTTTTAACCTAGTTGTTCTATTTGTCTTCCATCATTTAATTTATTAAAATTTTTGTCTCATAATTATGTCCAATAAAAGAGGACAGTTGGGAAATTCAAATATTTTCCCAACATTCATAAAATAATAATTACATAATCCAAAATTCTAAATTCAGATTTTCCATAAATGGAAATTTATTTCTAAATTCAACTTGGAATTTAATTTCTAATAATTTGAGGATATCACATCCTCTCCCCCTTAATTACAACACTGTCTCCAGTGTTCAACCATTTCTTGGAACATGATTGGATAAGATTTATGCATATCTTCTTCCAATTCCCAAGTGGCCTCTTCAGGACTAAAGTGCTTCCATTGCACTTTTACCTGGGCGATGGCTCTGTTCTGAAATATTATTTCTTTCTTTCCCAGAATGCACAGAGGTTCTTCTTGGAAAACGTCTTCTGGTTCCACCTGCACCATGCTCCAATGAATGATGTAAGTAGGATCATGAATATATATTTTCAATAACGAAACATGAAAAACATTATGAACTTTTAAATTTCCAGGAAGTGCCAGTTGATATTCCATGGGTCTGATTCAAGATAAAATCTCGAAGGGGCCACAAAATCTTGGCGCCAACTTGGAACAACTTCCTATCTTTAGATAGCTTATTTTTTCTTTGACTTTTAGATATACATGTGTTGTGTTTTGTACCTTGGGAGGTGTTCCCCATGTGCTTATGACCTCCTTAGTACATGAGGGAAAGACATTACACTTTGTACCTTGAGCTTTTGTCTAATTTCACTTTGTCTTTGGTTAAAGTAAAATTTAGTCACTTTTGGCCTAAAAGTGATTATTAATTCAAAGGGGTGAATTAGAGACATAATTTGACTTAGAAAACTTAACCCAAAGTGGATTTTTGATTTAGATATTCATGGGGAGATCTCAACCATCGATTAGATGGGAGATGAGATGATCTCAACCCTTGAATATCTAGGTTTCCTTTTGCTAGTCAAAGAGGGGCGCAAAGGGTGAAGGAGGGGCGCATTCTTAATTTGGTCTTTTGCTTGTTGGGAGAGGAGCTCTTGGAGGATGGATATGAGGTCAGTTTTCTGAGGATGCTTGAGGGAGGTCGCTTGCTTTCATTGATGGAGGCATGGAGCTACTTGCCTTGTTTATTTACTGGAGCTATTCTACTTATGAGAGGGGCGCATTAGCTATGGAGGTTGATTCATACCTGGTAGGATATCTAGCCATCATATTGTAGTGAGATCAGTTGCAGAGGGTTTCCATTAAACATAGCTTCATTTTTGTGGAAGGGTTTCCAGACCTGAGCTCACAGTTGGCAATTGGAGTAGATTCAGTGGTTCTGGCAGTTTGCATGAGGGGTGCACCATTCTGGGGCGCATCTATTGATTTTGGGCTTGTATATCAAATCAGTTGGAGTTGCTATTGTATCAGATTCTTTCATATATCATGTTTATTGTAACCCTTCTTCTACTTTCCTCATATATACACACATATTCCAAACTGGTTTTCCCCTGGGGGGGGTTTATCCAGGGTCATTTTGACCAAAAATACCTTTATCTACAAATGTAAGATTTAGTTTCTTAGATCTGTTCATATTTAGCAGTAAATGATGTTTAGGTGTGTTATGGTTATTTTGAGATGCATGTACTAATTTCTGGTGAAGAAAACGACATGCTAGAGCACCCAAAATCGAGAACATAACCGTAACAAATCAGCAAAATAATTTTGGGTTGTTGGCTGTTATAAAACAACAAAAAATACTTTTCCTGGCAGGGAAAACTTAGAACCTTTCTTTGCTTAAAGACAGACCAAGAAGGCAAGCTGATAGGACCTGAAAATTTCACATGGTATCAGAGCTTCGGTGGCTGAATTTTTGGACAGTTGGCACAACATTTTGAGTGGTTGTCATACACTTCTTTCTTGCATATTTTTGAGGACAACCATTGACTCATTCAGTGGTTGTTAGAGGGCAGAATTTTTCATAGGGTTGTTGGGCAGTTTTGACACTTGTCTTCAGTCTCTTTTCACACCTACGCAGTAGGAGTGAGGTTGATTTGACGTTGACCTATTTTCACACCTATTTTGTTAGGAGTGAGGTCAGATTACATTTGTATCTTTTCACACCTTTGTTGACAGGAGTGAGATAGTGTTTTCCTTGGCAGAGTGAGCATCAATTGGGCAGTGCAGTTTGGAAAACATGTCAGCATCTCAGATGCGAGTTGAGGACAGACTAGCAGGGACTAGCAATTTCTCGCCTTGGAAGGCGAGGATGGTCTTCATCTTAGAGGACCTCGAGCTATGGGATATACTCAAGGCAGTTGTTCCCCCAATTCCTATCACTGCATCCATCTTGTTGGTAGAGTTCAGGAAAAGGAACAACAAGGCAAAGAGGACCATTTGTGACACAGTTTGTGACCATATCATACCCCATTTGACAGGGAAGGCTAATGCATATAATATATGGGAATCTCTATGCAAGTTGTATGAGAGCTCCAATGAGAACCAGAAGATGGTTCTTCATGACCAACTCAGAGGCATTCACATGCTCAAGGATGAGTCGATAACTTCATTCCTTGGTCATTACACTCAGATAAGAGACGAGCTTGCAACCATCAGAGAGGTTGTGAACCCTAACTCTTTGGTGATGCAAGCTATGAATAGCTTCACCAAACCGTGGGGTCCTTTTGTATGGGGCATAGTTGCATGGGAGGTCATGCCTACATGGGAGAGGATGTGGGATGAATTTGTCTAGGAGGAGATTCGGTTAGCAGTTGAGGCTTCTGAAAAACGACAACAACAACAACAACAGATTGGTCAGGGTGAGGAAGATCTTGCTCTTTGGACAAAGGGAAAGAAGAAGGTTGGTTGTGGGGGTTGGTAGGGTCCCAAGTTTGGGGGCCCACCATAGGGGAGTGGAGGAGGAGAGAGAAGCAGTGGTCAGGGAAGTAGTCAGAAGAGAGATATGAGCAAAGTGAAGTGATTTGTTTGTAAGAAGTTTGGGCACTATGTTGGACAGTGCCCAAACAAGAAGAAGAGGAAGGGTGGTACCGTAGCTACAACATAGGAGATTGACTTTCAGACATAGTTTCAGAGAGAGTGTGCTTTCCTCACATGCTACACTTTAGTTGAGATGACACCCAGTATCTGGTATATAGACAGTGGGGCTTTGAGCCATATGACTAGACTTCGAGAGAACCTTTCTGATCTCAAAGTCAGCAAGATCAGGATGGAGATTTCTCTTGGAGATGACAGAGATTTCATAGTTGCAGGGGTTGGCACAATTTATTTTCAGAGAGATGGCCTGCCACCCATATCATTCACAGACGTTTTGTATGTCCCTGACATGAAGAAGAATCTGATATCAGTTTCCACCCTCCAAGATAGAGGTATTGAGGTGATATTCAAAGGCAACAAGGTACTAATTCATCCTCAGGGTTCTCCACATGCCTCAGGATAGGTGATTGGAGTGAGAGAGGGGAAACTATTCAGATTGATTTTTCAGCCACTTCTTGCTTTGGTAGCAAGTGGCGACAGTAGTAGACAATTGTGTGAGTTATGGCATCGAAGGATGGCCCACCTACATCATGGGGCTCTTGGAGGACTGAGAGAGGTTGTGATCGGAGTGCCAAAGATCAACATAGAGCATCAGGATGTTTGTAGAGGGTGTGTGCTTGGAAAGTTTTCCAAGGCATCGTTCCCCAACAGTGAAACCAGGTCAGCTAGGATACTGGATTTAGTACACATGGACGTGTGTGGGCCCATGACTCAGAGGTCCTTGAGTTGTTGTGAGTACTATCTCACATTTATTGATGACTACTCGAGGAAGACTTGGATCTATTTCCTAAAGGCCAAGAGTGAGGTCTTCACACAGTTCCAAGAGTTCAGAGCTCTTGTGGAGAACCAATCGGGAAAGAAGATCAAAGTCTTGCGGTCGGATAACGGGGGAGAGTATTCCTCGAGATAGTTTGTAGACTTTTCTACACAACATGGAATCATGAGACATATGACCGTGCCTTACAACCCCCAGCAGAATGGGGTTGCCAAGAGGAAGAATCAGGCCATTACCGGTGCAGCAAGATCTATGCTGCATGATCAGAGTTTGCCTTTGTATTTGTGGGCAGAGGCATGTACTACTACAATTTACCTACAGAACAGGAGCCCCCATAGGATTTTGGGGAAGATGTTTCCTGAGGAGGCCCGATGTTGAGCACATCAAGATATTTGGATGCTCGACTTTCTCTCATGTCCCCTTGGAGAGGAGGACAAAGATAGCCCCCACATCCCAATAGGGGATTCTAGTTGGATACTTAGAGGTGTCGAAAGCCTATCGCATCTACATTCCACCACTTATGAAAGTGGCTGTGAGAAGAGATGTTAGATTTGAGGAGGATAGGGATTTTGTGAGATCTCTTGAGTTGAGAGTTAGAGTTGAGGATGATGGAGAGTTTCTAGTTGCAGTATCAGAGGGAGCACAGCATCAGTCATCAGGTACACCAGTATCAGGGGTGACAGGGTCACCATGCATAGCTTCAGGGTCATAGTTAGAGCATGTTTAGTCAGATGGGGTAGAGACTTCAGAGGGAGTACAGTATTTAAGATCTCATAGTGTTGAGATGAGTCCAGAGGCAGTTACTCTTGGGCAGAGAGGCCTTACTTCTCCATTGACCACTTTAGGGAAGAGGAGACCTATACGGTTTCAGGAGACCCTGAAGGAGGCCAAAGAGAATGTAGGGGAGCCCAAGAGACAAATCAGAGAGAGTAGGCCTCCAGTCAGTTTGGGAGCATATTTGGCACTAATGACGAGTATCATGGATACTGAGCCATAGAATTTTGCACAGGTAGTTGACCATCAGCTATGGAGAGAGGCCATGGTCGAGGAGTATGACTCCATTGTGTGCAATGATGTCTGGGATGTGGTTCTGAGGCCAATGGGGAAGTCAATTGTGACTTCTAGGTGGTTGTACAAGACCAAGATTGCTACAGATGGCAGCATGGAGAAACACAAGGCCCGTTTTGTGGCACGAGGCTTCTCACAAATTGAGGGAGTTGATTATGATGAGTCATTCACACCAATTGCGAGATACGCTTCTATCAGGACTATCATTTCCATAGCAGTAGAGATGGGTTAGCGAATTCACCAGATGGATGTGAGAACCGCATTTCTGAATGGATTTATTGAGGAGGAGGTGTACATAGAGCAACCACAGGGGTTTGAGGTGAGTGATAGGTAGACTCACACGTGTTTTCTGAGGAAGGCACTATATGGTTTGAAGTAAGCTCCCTGATCTTGGTATTCACAGATTGATACTTATTTGCTTTAGATGGGCTTCGAGAAGAGCGATGTTGATCCAAAACTCTATTTCATCATTAGAGGTGAGGACATGCTCATTATCATTTTGTATGTGGATGATCTATTCATTACTGGAGCCGAGGATCTCATAGCTGAGTGAAATATGGGACCTTCATCAGAGTTTGAGATGAGTGATATCAGATTGATGCACTACCTTATGGGTATGGAGGTATGGCAGGAGGAGGGTCACATATTTCTCAGGTAGAGGAAGTATGCAACAGATATTTTGAGAAAATTTTAGATGGAGGACTACAGACCCATGTCTACACCTATGATCACCAACTGGAAGAAGCTTAATGCTTCAGATATCCAGTTGGTGGATGCCACAATATATAGGAATTTGATCAGTTCACTTATGTATTTGGTTAACACCAAACTAGATATATGTTTTTCCGTGAACACACTCAGCCAGTACATGGCTGAGTTGAGGAGTGTTCACATGGTTGGGGCAAAAAAAATCTTGAGATATGTTGTTGGGACAGTGGAATTTGGCCTAGACTATGTCAGGGGAGATGAAGTCAGTTTAGTTGGCTACATAGATTTAGACTGGGCATGATGCGTTGTTGACAGGAAAATCACCTCAGGGTGCTGCTTCAGTTTGGGGTCAGGACTTGTTTCCTGGTTTAGATGAAAGCAGAAGTCAGTTTATTTGAGTTCATCCAAGGCAGAGTATATGGTGGCCAGTCAATCCAGTTGTGAGGCCATTTGGCTTTGCAAGATGCTGATTGTTTTATTCGGTCAGGAGATGTCTCCGACTGTCATTCACTGTGAAAATCAGAGTTGCATAAAAATCTCTGAGAATCCAGTGTTTCATGACCAGTCGAAGCATATTGAGATCAGGTACCACTTCATTCACGACTGGGTTTAGAGAGGGTCAGTTCATTTGTAGTATATATCTACATATGACCAGGTAGCAGATATTCCCACCAAAGCCCTACCACGGGGCAAGCATGTCTATTTCAGAGACAAGATGGCCTTGGTGAGGAACACCTTCCTCGGTAAGAGGGAGTGTTGAGTTTTGTACCTTGGGAGGTGTTCCCCATGTGCTTATGACCTCCCTAGTACATGAGGGAAGGACAATACACTTTGTACCTTGTACTTTTGTCTAATTTCACTTTGACTTTGGTTAAAGTGAAATTTAGTCACTTTTGACCTAAAAGTGATTATTAATTCAAAGGGGTGAATTAGAGACACAATTTGACTTAGGAAACTTAACCCAAAGTGGATTTGTGATTTAGATATTCATGGGGAGATATAAACCATCGATTAGATGGGAGATGAGATGATCTCCACCCTTGAATATCTAGGTTTCCTTTTGCTAGTCAAAGAGGGTCGGAAAGGGTGAAGGAGGGGCGCATTCTTCATTTGGTCTTTTGCTTGTTGGGAGAGGAGCTCTTGGAGGATGGATATGAGGTCAGTTTTATAAGGATTCTTGAGGGAGGTCGCTTGCTTTCATTGGTGGAGGCTTGGAGCTACTTGCCTTGTTTATTTACTGGAGCTATTCTACTTCTAAGAGGGGTGCATTAGCTGTGGAGGTTGACTCGTACCTGGTAGGATATCTAGCCATTAGATTGTAGTGAGATCAGTTGCAGAGGGTTTCCATTCAACATAGATTCATTTTTGTGGAGGGGTTTCCAGATATGAGCTCACAGTTGGCAGTTGGAACAGATTCAGTGGTTCTGGCAGTTTACATGAGGGGCGCACCATTCTGGGGTGCATCTATTGATTTCGAGCTTGTATATCAACTCAGTTGGAGTTTCTATTCTATCAGGTTCTTTCATATATTATGTTTATTGTAAACCTTCTTCTGCTTTCCTCATATATACACACATATTCCAAACTGGTTTTCCCCAGGGGAGTTTTATCCAAGGTCATGTTGACCAAAAATACCTGTGTCTACAAATGCATGATTTAGTTTCTTAGATATGTTCATATTCAGCAGTAAACGATTTTTAGGTGTGTTATGTTTATTTTGAGATTCATGTACTAATTTCTAGTGATGAAAATGACATGCTAGAGCACCCAAAATCGAGAACATAATCGTAACAAATCAAAAAAAATACTTTTGGATTGTTGGCTGTTATAAAAAAATAGAAAATACTTTACCTAACATTGAAAACTTAGAGACTTTCTTTGGTCAAAGACAAACCAATAAGGAAAGATGATAGGACCTGGTATTTTCATAACATGTTCCCCAATTTTGAATTCCTAATGTCTTATTTTTATATCTGCATAGATGTTCTGTCGGTATTGTGCCTCTTTCAAGTTCTGTTGTACCCCTGTTACCATTCTTTCCATTTCCTGTAGCATTTATCGTCCCACCATAATCCTATCAACTAGATTATCCCAACTTATTGGGGTTGTGCATTTCATTCTGTATAATACTTCGAAGGGACTCATCTTAGCTGATGCCTGATAACCATTGTTGTAAGTGAACTAAAATAAGTGCAGATACTCTTCCCACTTAGTTTATTTGTTCCTTACGTACATTCACAACATGTCTTCGATAATTTGATTTGATCGTTTAGTCTGTCCATATGTTTGTGTATTGTAACTTGTGTTGAAATTCAAATTAGTATTCAAACCCCCAAACAATTCTTTCCAAAAATTGGATGTAAATTTGACATCTCTATCTAAAATTACCATTTTAGTAATTCCATGCAACTTAAAATTTATTTCATAAAAATTTCAGCGATATTAATCACTTTGTAAGTAAATTTAACAGGTATAAATGTGCATATTTACTTAGTTTATCAATCACTACCATCATTGAGTCATTTTGTCTTTGAGTCTCAGGAAAACCTGTGATGAAGTCCATCGAAATAATTTCCCATTTCCATTCGAGTATAGACAGAGGTTGTAAGAGACCTACCGGATGTTGATGCTCAGCCTTTATCTATTGAAAATATAAACATTTGGACAAATATTCATCTTTTTCATTCTTCATGTTAGGCCAATAAAACAGTTTCCTTAAGGCTATTATCATTTTCTGGTATCCTAGATGACCATAATATGCCTTTTTTGTAGCTCGTCAAGAATTGTCATCTTTAAATCAGTAGATTTAGGTACATACAACCTATTGTTGAGCCTTAACAATCTATTTTTATCTATACTCAGATCAATTTTGTTCATATTTTCTACATTTTCTTGCAATTATGTTGTTGTTTTGATTTAATCTTCATCATTATTGCTTGCAGATTTTATTCTCTATTCGGTATCATTTTCTTCTTTGTTGATACTTATTTCATAGAGTCCACTAGTCCTCCGACTTAGTGCATCTACAACTTTGTTTTCCTTACCCTTGATGTGTCGTACTTCAAAATCGAAATCACTTAAAAAGGACACCCATCTTGCTTGTATTGCATTGAGATCTAGTTGACTGAAAAAATTCTTTACACCACTGTTGTCGGTTAGTAACAAAACCTTCCTTCACATTAAATAGTGTCGCCACATTTTTAGTGCATGATTCACAACTTCTAATTCTGAATTATGAGTCACATAGTTTCATTCATGTTCTTTCAATTTACGTGATTCATAATATATGACATGTTCATATTGTGTTAGCACATCTCCTAATCCCTCTTTACTCGCATCTACACAAACTGTAAAGTATTTATATGGGTCTGCTACTTTTAGGATAGGTGTTGTAGTTAACAATCCTTTTAGATTATCAAAACTATCTTGATTTTTTTGTGACCAAATAAACTTTATTCCCTTTTTCTGTAGTGATGTAATCGGATATGAAATTATGGAAAATCCTTTTATAAACTTCCGATAATAACCGGTAATCCCCATAAATGACCTTATTTCTTATACATATTTAGGAATAGGCCATTCCATAATGGCTTTAATCTATTCTGGGTCCACTGTAATACCATCTTTTGATATTACGTGCCCTAAATACTGTACCTTTCTTTGATAAAAATCACACTTATCAAACTTAGCATATAACTTATGTTCTCTTAATGTCTGTAGTTCTACTTTCAGATGTTCTTCATGTTCTTCTTCAGTTTTTAAATAAACTAAAATATCATCGATAAAAATAAGCACAAATTTATCTAGATATTGGTTGAATATACTATTCATCAAGCACATAAAGGTTGTTGGTGCATTAGTAAGCCCGAACGGGAGCACTACAAATTCATAGTGTACATAACATGTTCTAAATGTTGTTTTATTTATATCTTCGTCCTTTATCCCGACTTGGTGATAACCATACCTTAAATCTATCTTATAGAATATCTTCCCTCCTCCAACCTGGTCAAAGAGATCATTAATTCTAGGTAAATGATACTTATTTTTAATCATCATTTTATTCAATTGTCGATAGTCAATACACAGTCTCAAAGTTCCATATTTCTTTTTAAAAAATAAAATTAGTGCTCCCCAAGGTGAAACACTTGGTCTGATATATTCCTTATCTAGTAGTTCTTGTAACTGAATTTTCAGTTTTGTTAATTTGGGTATACTCATTCTTTAAGGTTCCTTGGACATCAGAGAAGATCCAGGTAGTAGACTGATAGATAAATCTATCTCTCTCCTTGGAGGTAGTTCTGGTATTTCATCTACAAATACATCCTTGAACCCACGTAGGACTGCAAAGTATTCTAAACTTGGTTTTATTTCTTCCCCTAGGAGATTAGTTACTTGAACAACATATACTTGACAACCTTTGTTAATAAATTTCTTAAATTGCATTCCTGATATTTTCCTAACATAAACTGGTTGTATGATTCCTTGTACTATTCTAACTGTATTATTTTCATCTTTATACACAAACAATTTTTTGTAACAATTTAATATCAATTTATGTTTTTCTAACGAATCCATTCCGATAATTATATCATAAGACCCCAAAGGTAATATGTTCAGATTTAACTTGGTATTTTGACCATCTATGTTGAGTTCACAATCATAAATAAAATATATTACCTTTCTTTTGGTCCCCGTTGCTAGCTGTACTAACCAAGATTTGGCATGCTTTACCTTCTTTAACTTGTTCAATTCTACTAAAGCTGGAGTAATATAACTCAGACTAGCTCCTGGGTCAATTAGTATAGAAACATTGTGGGAATGAATTTTACCTTCAACTTCCACAATAGTGGATTGATGATCTTCTTGTCTGCCATCCAGAGCTGCATTGATATTATGCACGCTTCTACCAATGTCTCCAACTTTTGAAGCCTCTTGAAGGTTATGGATTGAAGTTCTTGTTGTGGGATTTAAGCATGGAAAATTTCTCCTTGGGTGGGGTTCTCCACACTCCCAACATTTCAATGGTTATTTTTGGAGCTCTACACAACCTTCTTGAATCCCATATAAACTGGTTTACTTCCCCCTTGATTATTCTGTGTATTTGAGTGATAATTGTTCCTTTAAAAACCCTTTTCCATGTTACGGAGAGGGGTTGGTTGGAAGACTTTCTTTTCGTTGGTTCATTTTATCGTGTTTCTTGTCTTTCCATGACTTGGGAATTTCAAATCTTTGTTTGTATTGATCATAGCACATTCGAGCCTTTATATATACTTCATCTAAAGAATTTGGATTGTCAAATTCAATTATGTCCTTGTAAGACTATGGTAGGCAGCTTAAGAACCTTTGTGTCTTTACTTTATTTTCTTTGATGTATGGTACAAACCTCAACAGATCTAGGAATTTATTTATCATATTGTCCATGCCCATTTGTCCTAGTCACAGTTTGTAAAATTCCTTATTTTTTCTTTCGTAATAACTTTCTGATAAGTACTTCTTCTTGAAATACTCTTTGAATTATGACCATTCCATTCGTTTTTATTTCAATCCCTTTGATAATTTTGGGTCTTTCCACCAGATACTTGCTTTTCCCTTTAAATTGTAAATGGTCATTCTAACTTTCATATTACTAGAATAGTTATAAATCTGAAAGTATTTCTTAATTTCTAACATCCACGCTTCATCTTCCTCTCCAATGTTATATTCTCCATAGAAGGTGGAGGGTTTTATCTTTTTGAACTCACCATCTAGGTGGTCCACTTGTTTTCTTTTTCTTCTTGTAGATGCTTTGTTTTCTATCATGTGTGTGTGCTCGGAAGAACTGTCTTGTTTTTCTATCTCATGACTAGAGTTCTTAGAGGAGTTTTTCCTGACCTCTTCTTCTTTTTCATTGTCTTTTGGACTCTTATTTTTTACTATACTACGTAACAACATTTCATTTATTTCCAACTGGTCTTCCTGTGCATTCTTCATTTTTTCATTATCTACTTTAAATACTTGTAATTCAATGATAAAGTTTCTCATCTTTTCCAAGACTTGAGTGGTAGAACTCCCTTCATTGTTATGTTATGGGTCTCTAGGAAGTTCTTGGTTTCAATTCCACTAAGGTATGTCTCCTTCTTCATTATGTGTTGACATTTTCACAATAGATTTTTTTTTTGTTTGTAACAATAAATATGTTTGTTAGATTTTCCTTCAAAGAAAAGTAAAATTACAATTCTGATGTTGCCCTGAGGTCCAAGCAATGTAACCTATAGCTCTGATACCATATGTAATGTAACCCAAATTTCATTAAAATTTTTAAAAAATGATCAGTCTATAAATCCATAAACTCTTCGTGACACATGAAATTATTTCTCTTATATATATATATATATATATATATAAGACACTATTTGTATGCATAAACATATTACTCTGCTAGACTATCCATACTAAAAGTCTGTAGGAGGATTTATTGTCCAACAAAAGAACTTATTGTTGCTAGCTCTAAAATAAAACACGGCACTTCCATTAGGTTAACTCATAACCAATTTACTCTGATGTTGAACTTAAAGTCATACATTGTTAAATTGGTAACCTAAGACTACCAAGGTCCATAGCACAAGGATCATCACATAACGTATTAGGGTTACATCCTACCTATGTTATCCATACTTAGCATGTCATAAACTTATGTTATAGTTTCTTACATGACTTTCTTTAACATAGTAAAATTAACATATATTATAACATAGTTTTATGACCCTAGTAGACTAGGAGACATCATTGTCATAGTTTATAGTCCATGCGCTAGGATGTTAATGTATTTGTACCATAACTCATTCCATAATATAACATTTTATGATTAATACTATGGGGCTATGTTTGAAGCTGCATATGATTTACATACTGCATATGAAATTGACACCCAATGCGCAAGTTAACACAAATCCACCCGACGCTTGGTTTTAAACCTAACACTCAACATTTAAGTGATTCAAAAACCAAGATGAGGTGGATGAAAATTTAGGACTGAACCTAGGTTATTCTATCGTGTAGGCATTTATGCTATAACTGACCATTAATGGTGATGGGTCGGGCTAGTACCTTCCATAATTTTTATGACAAGGAAATGCCCAATGTGGGCTCACCACTTCCATTGATTCACATGGTAGAGGTATGGGGCATACAATCTCTCTTAATCCAATAGCGAGGGGTTCAAGGTATCAACCATTCTTTGTATTTACCTCTCTTTTTTTTTAAACATTTTTCCCTACACTATATGTGATCAACATTTGTGTTTGGCTCTGTAATGGCGTTTGGCCTTGCAACCAACATTTGAATTTGGCTCTGTCATGGTGTTCATAACTAGTGGAGAGTGGTGTCAAGGGTGCTCTGGAAAATCACTCCATAGGTCCAGTAAGTACCTTTTTATATCTGTAATAGAGTTTTAAACGGGTTATCCAGAGTTATGTGTTTCCTTTTCACTTGTGCTCTGTACCACTCCTTATTCTTGTCACATAATAGGTTCACTGTATAATAATTTATCGCTCTATACAATGCGTGTTCTCTATGTTATCACTCCAAGAAACCCTTTGTGGTTGTAGACCAAAGGTGCTTGGTAACTTCAATTCAAAATGTTTTTTGTGTTTTGTGTATGTGGATCAATGGGATAACTCAGCATCAATATGGTATACAGATAGTCAAAATGAGAATCAAATGAAACAGTGCTCTCAAGGATTAATAATCAATTAATTACTTGAAGTGGGCGAAGAACAAATGCTTATAAACCAAGTACACAAGGTAGGGTTTAATAAACACTGAAGAAACTATTAATTCAGTTATGAGCTAACCAATGAGATAAAAATCATCTGTAGCTAAAAAAACATGAATTAAAGTGCAGAAATAAGGTGGAAAACTGACATCAATAGAGAGAGGAACCTGTGATTTGTATTAACATCAAAAGGTCTGTTTACAATAAGGCATTTTTTTGTATCCAAAATCGAACATCTAGTGCTCCAAATGTCTTTGGCTTTATACCTTACAAGATGAAATCTAGATCCTTGAAAGATGGATCAGATTTTCTAAAAATAGTCAAATCCAAATAGATACAACAAGTGTAGGATGAGATCCTATAAAAATGGATCTAGAATACTAAAAATGGAAAGTCAAAACAAAATAGGAAAAGATCCTATCTAAGGAGTCAAACTCTATCTTAATAGCCTTC
>SNQJ01S0019587.1:88343-103982 GCA_010110895.2 Picea sitchensis
TCCTTTTGCTAGTCAAAGAGGGGCACAAAGGGTGAAGGAGGGGCGCATTCTTAATTTGGTCTTTTGCTTGTTGGGAGAGGAGCTCTTGGAGGATGGAGATGAGGTCAGTTTTTTGAGGATGCTTGAGGGAGGTCACTTGCTTTCATTTATGGAGGCTTGGAGATACTTGCCTTGTTTATTTACTGGAGCTATTCTACTTCTGAGAGGGGCACATTAACTATGGAGGTTGATTCATACATGGTAGGATATCTAGCCATCATATTGCAGTGAGATCAGTTGTAGAGGGTTTCCATTCAGCATAGCTTCATTTTTGTGGAAGGGTTTCCAGACCTGAGCTCACAGTTGGCAATTGGAGTAGATTCAATGGTTCTGGCAGTTTGCATGAGGGGTGCACCATTCTGGGGCGCATCTGTTGATTTTGGGCTTGTATATAAAATCAGTTGGAGTTGCTATTGTATCAGATTCTTTCATATATCATGTTTACTGTAACCCTTCTTCTGCTTTCCTCATATATACACACATATTCCAAATTGGTTTTCCTCGGGAGGGGTTTTATCCAAGGTCATTTTGACCAAAAATGCCTTTGTCTACAAATGCATGATTTAGTTTCTTAGATCTGTTCATATTCAGCAGTAAACGATGTTTAAGTGTGTTATGTTTATTTTGAGATGCATGTACTAATTTCTAGTGACGAAAACGACATGCTAGAGCACCCAAAATCGAGAACATAACCGTAACAAATCAGCAAAATAATTTTGGACTGTTGGCTGTTATAAAACAACAAAAAATAATTTGCCTAGAAGGGAAAACTTAGATCCTTTCTTTGCTCAAAGACAGACCAACAAGGCAAGCTGATAGGACCTGAAATTTTCACATGGTATCAGAGCTTCGGTGGCTGAAGTTTTGGACAGTTGGCACAACATTTTGAGTGGTTGTCATACACTTCTTTCTTGCATATTTTTTAGGACAACCATTGACTCATTCAGTGGTTGTTAGAGGGCATAATTTTTCATAGGGTTGTTGGGCAGTTTTGACACTTGTCTTCAGTCTCTTTTCACACCTACGCAGTAGGAGTGAGGATGATTTCGCATTGACCTATTTTCACACCTATTTTGTTAGGAGTGAGTTCAAATTACATTTGTCTCTTTTCACACCTGTGTTGACAAGAGTGAGACAGTGTTTTCTTTGTTAGAGTGAGCATCAGTTGGGTAGTGCATTTTGGTAGACATGTCAACATCTCAGATGCGAGTTGAGGACATGCTAGCAGGGACTAGCAATTTCTTGCCTTGGAAGGTGAGGATGGTCTTCATCTTAGAGGACCTCGAGCTATGGGATATACTCAAGGCAGTTGTTCCCCTAATTCCTATCATTGCTCCCATCTTGTTGGTAGAGTTCAAGAAAAGGAATAACAAGGCGAAGAGGACCATTTGTGACACAATTTGTGACCATATCATACCCCATTTGACGAGGAAGGCTAATGCATATAATATGTGGGAATCTCTATGCAAGTTGTATGAGAGCTCCAATGAGAACCAAAAGATGGTTCTTCATGACCAACTCAGAGGCATTCTCATGCTCAAGGATGAGTCGGTAACTTCATTCCTTGGTCATTACACTCAGATAAGAGACAAGCTTGCAACCATCGAAGAGGTTGTGAACCCTAACTCTTTGGTGAGGCAAGCTATGAATAGCTTTACCAAACCGTGGGGTCCTTTTGTATGGGGCATAGTTGCATGGGAGGTCATGCCTACATGGGAGAGGATGTGGGATGACTTTGTCTAGGAGGATATTTGGTTAGCAGCTGAGGCTTCTGGAAAGCAAAAACAACAACAACAGATTGGTCAGGGTGAGGAGGATCTTTCTCTTTGGACAAAGGGAAAGAAGAAGGTTGGTTGTGGGGGTTGGCAGGGTCCCAAGTTTGGGGGCCCACCACAGGGGAGTGGAGGAGGAGAGAGAAGAAGTGGTTAGGGCAGTGGTCAGAAAAGAGATATGAGAAAAGTGAAGTGATTTGTTTGTAAGAAGTTTGGGCACTATGTTGGACAGTGCCCGAACAAGAAGAAGAAGAAGGGTGGTACCGTAGCTACAACATAGGAGATTGAATTTCAGACACAGTTTCAGAGAGAGTGTTCTTTCCTCACATGTTTCACTTCAGTTGAGATGACACCCAGTATCTGGTATATAGACAATGGGGCTTCGAGCCATATGAATAGACTTCGAGAGAACTTTTCTTATCTCAAAGTCAGCGAGATCATGATGGAGATTTCTCTTGGAGATGACAGAGATTTCATAGTTGCAGGGGTTGGCATAGTTTCTTTTCAGAGAGATGGCTTGCCACCCATATAATTCACAGACGTTCTGTATGTCCCTGGCATGAAGAAGAATCTGATATCAGTTTCCACCCTCTAGGATAGAGGTATTGAGGTGACATTCAGAGGCACCGAGGTACTAATTCATCCTTAGGGTTCTCCATGTGCCTCAGGATAGGAGATTGGAGAGAGAGAGGGGAAACTATTCAGATTTCTTTTTCAGCCACTTCTTGCTTTGGTAGCAAGTGGCGACAGCAGTAGAAAATTGTGTGAGTTATGGCATCGAAGGATGGCCCACCTATATCATGGGGCTCTTGGAGGACTAAGAGAGGTTGTGACCGGAGTGCCACATATCAACATAGAACATTAGGATGTTTGCAGAGGGTGTGGGCTTGGAAATTTTTCCAAGGCATCGTTCCTCGACAGTGAAACCAGGTCAGCTAGGATACTGGATTTAGTACACATGGACGTGTGTGGGCCCATGACTCAGAGGTCCTGGAGTTGTTGTGAGTACTATCTCACATTTATTTATGACTACTTGAGGATGACTTGGATCTATTTCCTAAAGGCCAAGAGTGAGGTCTTCACATGGTTCCAAGAGTTCAGAGCTCTTGTGGAGAACCAATAGGAAAAGAAGATCAAAGTCTTGCGGTCGGATAATGGGGGAGAGTATTCCTCGATATAGTTTGTAGAATTTTGTGCACAACATGGAATCAGGAGACAAATGACTGTACCTTACAACCCCCAGTAGAATGGGGTTTCCAAGAGGAAGAATCGGGCCATTACCAGTGCATCAAGATCTATGCTGCATGATCAGAGTTTGCCTTTGTATTTGTGGGCAGAGGCATAGGATTTTGGGGAAGATGTTTCCTGAGGAGGCCCGATGTCGAGCACATCAAGATATTTGGATGCTCGACTTTCTCTCATGTCCCCTTGGAGAGGAGGAAAAATCTAGACCCCACATCCCAACAGGGGATTCTAGTTGGATACTTAGAGGTGTCAAAAGCCTATCGCATCTACATTCCACCACTTATGAAAGTGGCGGTGAGAAGAGATGTTAGATTTGAGGAGGATAGGGATTTTGCGAGATCTCTTGAGTTGAGAGTTGGAGTTGAGGATGATGGAGAGTTGCTATTTGCAGTCTTAGAGGGAGAACAACCTCAGTCATCAGGTACACCAGTATCAGGGGTGACAGGGTCACCATGCACAGCTTCAGGGTCACATTCAGAGCATGTTTAGTCAGATGGGGCAGAGACTTCAGAGGGAGTATAGTATTTAGGATCTCATAGTGTTGAGATGAGTCTAGAGGCAGTTACTCTTGGGAAGAGAGGCCTTACTTATTCGTTGACCACTTTAGGGAAGAGGAGACCTATATGGTTTCAGGAGACCCTGAAGGAGGCCAAAGAGAATGTAGGGGAGCCCAAGAGCCAAATCAGAGAGAGAAGGCTGCCAGTCAGATTGGGAGCATATTTGGCACTAATGACGAGTATCATGGATACTAAGCCACATAATTTTGTGTAGGTAATTTACCATCAGCTATGGAGAGAGGCCATGGTCGAGGAGTATGACTCCATTGTGAGCAATGATGTCTGGGATGTGGTTCCGAGGCCAATGGGGAAGTCAATTGTGACTTCTAGGTGGTTGTACAAGACCAAGATTGTTGTAGATGGCAGCGTGGAGAAACACAAGGCCCGTTTTGTGGCACGAGGATTCTCACAAATTGAGGGAGTCGATTATGATGAGTCATTAACACCAATTGTGAGATATAATTCTATCAGGAATATCATTGCCATAGCAACAGAGATGGGTTAGCGCATTCACCAGATGGATGTGAGAACCGCATTTTTGAATGGCTTTATTGAGGAGGAGGTGTACATAGAGTAGCCACAGGGGTTTGAGGTGAGTGACAAGGAGACTCACATGTGTTTTCTGAGGAAGGCACTATATGGTTTGAAGCAAGCTCCCTGATCTTTGTATTCACAGATTGATACTTATTTGCTTTAGATGGGCTTCAAGAAGAGCGATGTTGATCCAAAACTATATTTCATCATTATAGGTGAGGACATGCTCATTCTCATTTTGTATGTGGATGATCTATTCATTACTGGATCTGAGGATCTCATAGCTGAGTGAAATATGGGACTTGCATCAGAGTTTGAGATGAGTGATATCGGATTGATACACTACCTTCTAGGTATGGAGGTATGGCAGGAGGAGGGTCACATATTTCTCGGGTAGCGGAAGTATGAAACAAATATTTTGAGCAGATTTTAGATGGAGGACTACAGACCCATGTCTACACCTATGATCACCAACTAGAAGAATCTTAATGCTTCAGATAGCCAGTTGGTAGATGCCACAGTATACAGGAATTTGATCGGTTCACTTATGTATCTGGTTAACACCAAACCAGATATATGTTTTTCCGTGAACACACTCAACCAGTACATGGTTGAGCTGAGGAGTGTTCACATGGTTGGGGAAAAACAAATCTTGAGATATGTTGCTGGGACAGAGGAATTTGGCCTAGACTATGTCAGGGGATATGGAGTCAGTTTAGTTGGCTACACATATTTAGACTGGGCAGGATGCGTTGTTGACAAGAAAATCACCTCAGGGTGATGCTTCAGTTTGGGGTCAGGACTTGTTTCCTGGTTCAGCCGGAAGTGGAAGTCAGTTTATCTGAGTTCATCCAAGGCAGAGTATATGGTGTCCAGTCAGGCCAGTTGTGAGGCCATTTGGCTTTGCAAGATGTTGATTGTTTTATTCGGTCAGGAGATGTCTCTAACTGTCATTCAATGTGATAATCAGAGTTGCATAAAACTCTTTGAGAATCCAGTGTTTCATGACCGGTCGAAGCATATTGAGATCAGGTACCACTTCATTCATGACTGGGTTTAGAGAGGGGCAGTTCAGTTGCAGTATATATCTACATATGACCAGGTAGCAGATATTTTCACCAAGGCCCTGCCACGGGGCAAGCATGTCTATTTCAGAGACAATATGGCCTTGGTGAGGAACACCTTCCTTGGTAAGAGGGAGTGTTGAGTTTTGTACCTGGGAGGTGTTCCCCATGTGCTTATGAACTTCCTAGTACATGAGGGAAGGACATTACACTTTGTACCTTGTACTTTTGTCTAATTTCACTTTGACTTTGGTTAAAGTGAAATTTAGTCACTTTTGGCCTAAAAGTGATTATTAATTCAAAGGGGTGAATTAGAGACATAATTTGACTTAGGAAACTTAACCCAAAGTGGGTTTATGATTTAAATATTTATGAGGATATCTCAACCATCGATTAGATGGGAGATGAGATGATTTCCACCCTTGAATATCTAGGTTTCCTTTTACTAGTCAAAGAGTGTCGGAAAGGGTTAAGGAGGGGCGCATTCTTCATTTGGTCTTTTTCTTGTTGGGAGAGGAGCTCTTGGAGGATGGATATGAGGTCATTTTTCTGAGGATTCTTGAGGGAGGTCGCTTACTTTCATTGATGGAGGCTTGGAGCTACTTTCCTTGTTTATTTACTAGAGCTATTCTACTTCTGAGAGGGGCACATTAGCTGTGGAGGTTGATTCGTACCTGGTAGGATATCTAGCCATCAGATTGTAGTGAGATCAGTTGAAGAGGGTTTCCATTCAACATAAATTCATTGTTGTGGAGGGGTTTCCAGATATGAGCTCACAGTTGGCAATTGGAGCAGATTCAGTGGTTCTGGAAGTTTACATGAGGGGCGCACCATTCTGGGGTGCATCTGTTGATTTTGATCTTGTATATCAACTCAGTTGGATTTTCTATTCTATCAGGTTCTTTCATATATTGTGTTTATTGTAACCCTTCTTCTTCTTTCCTCATATATACACACATATTCCAAACTGGTTTTCCCCGGGGGGGTTTTATCTAAGGTCATGTTGACCAAAAATACCTGTGTCTACAAATCCATGATTTAGTTTCTTACATATGTTCATATTCAACAGTAAATGATTTTTAGGTGTGTTATGTTTATTTTGAGATGCATGTACTAATTTCTAGTGACGAAACCGACATGCTAGAGCACCCAAAATCGAGAACATAACCGTAAAAAATCAACAAAATACTTTTGGATTGTTGGCTGTTATAAAACAACAAAAAACACTTTACCTAACATTGAAAACTTAGAGACTTTCTTTGGTCAAAGACAGACCAATAAGGAAAGTTGATAGGACCTGGTATTTTCATAACATGTTCCCCAATTTTGAATTCCTAATGTCTTCTTTTTATATCTGCATAGATGTTCTATTGGTCTTGTGCCTCTTTCAAGTTCTGTTGTACCCCTTTTACCATTCTTTCCATTTCCTGTAGCATTTCTGGTCCCACCATAATCCTATCAACTAGATTATCCCAACTTATTGGGGTTGTGCATTTCATTCTGTATAATACTTCGAAGGGACTCATCTTAGATGATGCCTGATAACCATTGTTGTAAGAGAACTAAAATAAGTGCAGATACTCTTCCCACTTAGTTTATTTGTTCCTTACGTACATTCACACCATGTCTTTGATAATTTGATTTGATCATTTAGTCTGTCCATATGTTTGCGTATTGTAACTTGTGTTGAAATTCAAATTAGTATTCAAACCCCCAAACAATTATTTCCAAAAATTGGATGTAAATTTGACATCTCTATCTAAAATTACCATTTTAGTAATTCCATACAACCTAAAATTTCTTTCATAAAAATTTCAGCGATATTAATCGCTTTGTAAGTAAATTTCACAAGTATAAATGTGCATATTTACTTAGTTTATCAATCACTACCATCATTGAGTCATTTTGTCTTTGAGTCTTAGGAAAACCTGTGATGAAGTCCATCGAAATAATTTCCCATTTCCATTCGGGTATAGACAGAGGTTCTAACAGACTTGCCGGATGTTGATGCTCAGCCTTTATCTATTGAAAATCTAAACATTTGGACAAATATTCAGCTGTTTCATTCTTCATGTTAGACCAATAAAACAGTTTCCTTAAGGCTGTTATCATTTTCTGGTATCCTAGATGACCATAATATGCCCTTTTGTGCAGCTCATCAAGAATTGTCATCTTTAAATCAGTAGATTTAGGTACATATAGCCTATTGTTGAGCCTTAAAAATCTATTTTTATCTATACTCAGATCAATTTTGTTCATATTTTCTACATTTTCTTGCAATTATGTTGTTGTTTTGATTTAATCGTCATCATTATTGTTTGCAGATTTTATTCTTTATTCAGTATCATTTTCTTCTTCGTTGATACTTATTTCATAGAGTCCACTAGTCCTCCGACTTAGTGCATCTACAACTTTGTTTTCCTTACCCTTGATGTGTCATACTTCAAAATCGAAATCACTTAAAAAGGACACCCATCTTGCTTGTATTGCATTGAGATCTAGTTGACCGAAAAAATTCTTTACACCACTATTGTCGGTTAGTAACAAAACTTTCCTTCCCATTAAATAGTGCCGCCACATTTTTAGTGCATGATTCACAACTTCTAATTCTAAATCATGAGTCACATAGTTTCATTCATGTTCTTTCAATTTACGTGATTCATAATATATGACATGTTCATATTGTGTTAGCACATCTCCTAATCCTTCTGTACTCGCATCTACACAAATTGTAAAGTATTTATATGGGTCTGCTACTTTTAGGATAGGTGTTGTAGTTAACAATCCTTTTAGATTATCAAAACTATCTTGACTTTTTGTGAACAAATAAACTTTATTCCCTTTTTCTGTAGTGATGTAATCGGATATGAAATTATGGAAAATCCTTTTATAAACTTCCGATAATAACTGACAATCCCCATAAATGACCTTATTTCTTATAGATCTTTAGTAATAGGCCATTCCATAATGGCTTTAATCTGTTATGGGTCCACTGCAATACCATCTTTTGATATTACGTGCCCTAAATACTGTACCTTTCTTTGATAAAAATCACACTTATCAAACTTAGCATATAACTTATGTTCTCTTAATGTCTGTAGTTCTACTTTCATATGTTCTTCATGTTCTTCTTCAGTTTTTAAATAAACTAAAATATCATCGATAAAAATTAACACAAATTTATTCAGATATTGTTTGAATATACTATGTATCAAGCACATAAAGGTTGTTGGTGCATTAGTAAGCCCGAACGGGAGAACTACAAATTCATAGTGTACATAACATGTTCTAAATGTTGTTTTATTTATATCTTCATCCTTTATCCCGACTTGGTGATAACCATACCTTAAATCTATCTTATAGAATATCTTCGCTCCTCCAACCTGGTCAAAGAGATCGTTAATTCTAGGTAAATGATACGTATTTTTAATCATCATTTTATTCAATTGTCGATAGTCAATACACAGTCTCAAAGTTCCATATTTATTTAAAAAAAATAAAATTAGTGCTCCCCAAGGTGAAATACTTGGTCTGATATATTCCTTATCTAGTATTTCTTGTAACTGAATTTTTAGTTCTGTTAATTTGGGTATACTCATTCTATAAGGTTCCTTGGACATCGGAGAATATCCAGGTAGTAGATTGATAGATAAATCTATCTCTCTCCTTGAAGGTAGTTCTAGTATTTCATCTACAAATACGTCTTTGAACCCACGTAGGACTGCAAAGTATTCTAAACTTGGTTTTATTTCTTCCCCTAGGAGATTAGTTACTTGAAAAACATATACTTGACAACCTTTGTTAATAAATTTCTTAAATTGCATTGCTGATATTTTCCTAACATAAACTAGTTGTATGATTCCTTGTACTATTCTAGCTGTATTATTTTCATCTTTATACACAAACAATTTTTCGTAACAATTTAATATCAATTTATGTTTTTCTAACGAATCCATTCCGATAATTATATCATAAGACCCCAAAGGTAATATGTTCAGATTTAACTTGGTATTTTGACCATCTATGTTGAGTTCACAATCATAAATAAAATATATTACCTCTCTTTTGGTCCCCATTGCTAGTTGTACTAACCAAGATTTGGCATGCTTTACCTTCTTTAACTTGTTGAATTCTACTAAAGCTAGAGTAATATAACTTAGACTAGCTCCTGGGTCAATTAGTATAGAAACATTGTGGGAATGAATTTTACCTTCAACTTCCACAATAGTGGATTGATGATCTTCTTGTCTGCCATCCAGAGTTGCATTGATATTATGCACGCTTCTACCAATGTCTCCAACTATTGAAGCCTCTTGAAGGTTATGGATTGAAGTTCTTGATGTGGGATTTAAGCATGGAAAATTTCTCATTGGGTGGGGTTCTCCACACTCCCAACATTTCAATGGTTCTTTTTGGAGCTGTACACAACCTTCTTGAATCCCATATAAACTGGTTTACCTCCCCCTTGATTATTCTGTGTATTAGAGTGATAATTGTTCCTTTAAAAACCCTTTTCCATGTTATGGAGAGGGGTTGGTTGGAAGCCTTTCTTTTCGTTGGTTCATTTTATCGTGTTTCTTGTCTTTCCATGCCTTGGGAATTTCAAATCTTTGTTTGTATTGATCATAACACATTCGAGCCTTTATATATACTTCATCTAAAGAATTAGGATTGTCAAATTCAATTATGTCCTTGTAAGACTATGGTAGGCAGCTTAAGAACCTTTGTGTCTTTACTTTATTTTCTTTGATGTACGGTACAAACCTCAACAGATCTAGGAATTTATTTATCAGATCGTCCATGCCCATTTGTCCTAGTCACAATTCAGAAAATTCCTTATTTTTTATTTCGTAATAACTTTCTGATAAGTACTACTTCTTGAAATAATCTTTGAATTATGACCATTCCATTCGTTTTTATTTCAATCCCTTTGATAATTTCAGGTCTTTCCACCAGATACTTGCTTTTCCCTTTAAATTGTAAATGGTCATTCTAACTTTCATATTACTAGAATAATTAAAAATCTGAAAGTATTTCTTAATTTCTAACATCCACGCTTCATCTTCCTCTCCAGTGTTAGATTCTCCATAGAAGGTGGAGGGTTTTATCTTTTTGAACTCACCTTCTAGGTGGTCCACTTGTTTTCTTTTTCTTCTTGTAGATGCTTTGTTTTCTATCATGTGTGTGTGCTCGAAAGAACTATCTTGTTTCTCTATCTCATGACTAGAGTTCTTAGAGGAGTTTTTCCTGACCTCTTCTTCTTTTTCATTGTCTTTTGGACTCTTCTTTGTTACTATACTACGTAACAAAATTTCATTTATTTCCAACTGGTCTTCCTGTGCTTTCTTCATTTTTTCGTTATCTACTTTAAATACTTGTAATTCAATGATAAGGTTTCTCATCTTTTCCAAGACTTGAGTGGTAGAACTCCCTTCAATTTTATGTTATGGGTCTCTAGGAAGTTCTTGGTTTCAATTCCACTCTGGTATGTCTCCTTCTTCATTATGTGTTGACATTTTCACAATAGAATTTTTTTTTTGTTTGTAACAATAAATATGTTTGTTAGATTTTCCTTCATAGAAAAGTAAAATTACAATTTTGATGTTTCCTTGAGGTCCAAGCACTGTAACCTATAGCTCTGATACCATATGTAATGTAACCCAAATTTCATAAAAATTAAAAAAAATGATCATATATATATATATATATATATATATATATGACACTATTTGTATGCATAAACATATTACTCTGCTAGACTATCCATACTAAAATTCTGTAGGAGGATTTATTGTCCAACAAAAGAACTTATTGTTGCTAGCTCTAAAATAAAACATGGCACTTCTATTAGGTTAACTCATAACCAATTTACTCTGATGTTGAACTTAAAGTCATACATTGTTAAATTGGTAACCTAAGACTACCAAGGTCCATAGCACAAGGATCATCACATAACATATTATGGTTACCTCCTACCTATGTTATCCATACTTAGCATGTCATAAACTTATGTTATAGTTTCTTACATGACTTTCTTTAACATAGTAAAATTAACATATATTATAACATAGTTTTATGACCCTAGCAGACTAGGAGACATCATTGTCATAGTTTATAGTCCATGCGCTAGGATGTTAACGTATCCATACCATAACTCATTCCATAATATAACATTTTATGATTAATACTATGGGGCTATGTTTGAAGCTGCATATGATTTACATACTGCATATGAAATTGACACCCGATGCGCAAGTTAACACAAATCCACCTGACGCTTGGTTTTAAACCTAACACTCAACATTTAAGTGGTTCAAAAACCAAGATGAGGTGGATGAAAATTTAGGACTGAACCTAGGTTATTCTATCATGTAGGAATTTATGCTCTGGCTGATCATTAATGGTGATGGGTCGGGCTAGTACCCTCCATAATTTTCATGACAAGGAAATACCCAATGTGGGCTCACCAATTCCATTGATTCACATGGTGGAGATATGGGGCGTACAATCTCTCTTAATCCAATATCGAGGGGATCAATGTATCAACCATTCTTTGTATTTACCTCTCTTTTTTTTAAACATTTTTCCCTACACTATATGTGATCGATGTTTGTGTTTGGCTCTGTAATGGCGTTTGGCCTTGCAACCAACGTTTGAATTTGGATCTGTCATGGTGTTCATAACTAGTGGAGAGTGGTGTCAAGGGTGCTCTGGAAAATCACTCCATAGGTGCGGTAAGTACCCTTTTATATCCATAATAGAGTTTTAAATGGGTTATCCAGAGTTATGTGTTTCCTTTGCACTTGTGCTCTATACCACTCCTTATTCTTGTCACATAATAGGTTCACTGTATAATAATTTATCGGTCTATGCAATGCGTGTTCTCTATGTTATCACTCCAAGAAACCCTTTGTGGTTGTAGACCAAAGGTGCTTGGTAGCTTCAATTCAAAATGTTTTTTGTGTTTTTTGTATGTGGATCAATGGGATAACTCAACATCAATATGGTATATAGATAGTCAAAATGAGAATCAAATGAAACAATGCTCTCAAGGATTAATAATCAGTTAATTACTTGAAGTGGGCGAAGAACAAATGCTTATAAACCAAGTAAACAAGGTAGGGTTTAATAAACACTGAATAAACTATTAATTCAGTTATGAGCTAACCAATGAGATAACAGTCATTTGTAGCTAAAACAACATGAATTAAAGTGCAGAAAGAAGGTGGAAAACTAACATCAATAGAGAGAGGAACCTGTGATTTGTATTAACATCAAAAGGTCTGTTTACAATAAGGCATTTTTTTGTATCCAAAATCGAACATCTAGTGCTCCAAATGTCTTTGGCTTTATACCTTACAAGATGAAATCTAGATCCTTGAAAGATGGATCAGATTTACTAAAAATAGTCAAATCCAAATAGATACAAAAAGTGTAGGATGAGATCCTATAAAAATGGATCTAGAATACTAAAAATGGAAAGTCAAAACAAAATAGGAAAAGATCCTATCTAAGGAGTCAAACTCTATCTTAATAGTCTTCATATCCTCTAAACTTTTTGATATATGTAGAAGACCTTCCAAGGCTGATGAATCTTCAAAAGAAATTCGAATTTGCTACCTTTGGCAAAAAAGACAATTATTTTCTCATGAACTAAGTCACCATTTTCACTTTTCCACCTTCTTAAACATTAAATACATCAAGATAAAACCTTAAATCTGATGTATTTAATTATTATGCATCTTTAGAAACCAACCTCGAAAGATTTGACTGAGAAAAAGTCAAATCTAGGCAAAAATACGACCTTGCTGCCATGTAACAGGTTTCACCAGCTAATTTTCCCTAAATACGACCCTTTAGCTGGTGAAAAGCAGAGATTTCACCAGTTAACTAGCAAAATTCAAGGCAGAATAGCTGGTGAAAGCACAGATTTTTTAAATAAAAACTGCCTTGGGCAAAATCGAATTTCTAAGTCGTGGAGAATCTGTTTTACATGCTTGAATAGTCGATTGACATCTAGAAATCCTAATATTTCCAATGGTACTTTAAAATATTCATTTGGAGTTTGGGAAGGCAGTCAAAGTTTCCCTACAAGATTAGGCATCATTTCTCAAACAAAATGCCAGTGCATTTTTTATCGCTAACACTCTGCATAACATTTTCTATGTCAATGCGTGTTCTCTATGGAATATTTTCTCTACCTATGCAAATGTGTGTTCACTATGGAATACTTTCTCTGTTTATGCAACGCGTATTCTCTATGGAATATTTTCTCTGTTTATGCAAATGCATGTTCTTTGTGGAAATATTTTCTTTGTCTATGCAATGTGTATTTCTCTGTGGAAATATTTTCTTTGTCTATGCAATGTGTATTTCTCTGTGGAAATATTTTCTCTTTCTATGCAATCTGTGTTTTCTCTGTGGAATAATAACCATATGATACTACGCCTTCAACTACACTCATTTTGGTTTCCATGGTGATAGTTATTTTTCCTGCATGATAGGTAATCCTGTTGAAAATTAACTCTCAGGTTGTTAATATGTTTTCCCCTCTGTTGGATATATGTATTTAATCCTATATCTTTGGGTTCCTCACCTATCAAACTATGATCGAAAGGTTATAAATTAAACTCTCTACAATTTCTCGTGTGGTTTTTAAGTCTGTAGAAAGTCATTATAACCCACAACCTTTGTTTTGGAGGTTACTGTGTAAAGAAAATAATAGACAGTTTTAAGGACCTATCAAGTAAACCCTATGTAAAAGTCATGATCGGATATAATTACTTGCATCCTTACCTTCGTTCATGATCTTCGAACTTCACATACTTAATTACTGTTATAGGCTTTGTGTATTTAAACCCTATTTGTAATTTTATAAATGCACTCTGTATTTTATAGGGAAAGGTTAAAGGCCCTTAATCGTTGAAATAATAGAAATGCCTCTTTGTATATAGCCATTGGTTAAATAATTTCCTTGATGAGAAGAATATCATGCTCTGTCTCCATTAAACACCAACGTCCATTTCAACAGTGCCCTTTAATGTTAGTTCGACAATTATGGTTCAATTCATCTACAAGTTTGAGGATATTTTTGTGCCTTCGATAAATCTGTTTAAAACCCACAAGGTCTTCTTGTTTAATTAAATGAAGGCTTTCATTTGATTTTAATAAGGAAATTAGGTCCTCACTTTAATCTTCATACACCCAGATCACCTCCTCTACGCCTCTGTGGTGTTTCATGATTTATAGTTCTTAATATATATGTGTATAAATATGTCCAGATCGCATTTTGTAAATATATGTCCTTACTACATATTTTAATGTTTCCTTTACTTTAGTATTATTCCCATCTGTGCATAAAGGTAGCTATGTTTTGGAGTGTTATTCCTCACAGTATTATTTGGCCCTCTGTATGAAATTTGGGTATTCTTCTTCGAAGTAATACTTGTTGGTTATTATCACTCTACTCTTGATTTATGTTGGTATTCCTCTCATATATATCTCTTCTCTCTATATCTTATAAGCTACATGATATCAAGGTTACCAAAATTAAATAGAACTTTAATTATGTTTTATTACTTGCANATACTTGTTGGTTATTATCACTCTACTCTTGATTTATGTTGGTATTCCTCTCATATATATCTCTTCTCTCTATATCTTATAAGCTACATGATATCAAGGTTACCAAAATTAAATAGAACTTTAATTATGTTTTATTACTTGCACGAGTAGTGAATCCGCATGTATATAAACTGATGATGGTTCCCTTTGTCTTGCGAGGGAACCCATCAAATGTATTACGCACCCACTTCCCCTTCAGGGTTATGTATCGAATACTTCGCAAAGAAACATTGACTCTATGACAAACAAGCATGATTTCAGATAAGTATGCTTTGACTCTGTCATTTATCTTATTCTTTAATGTTTTTTACAATAGTAAGATGTTAATAATATTGCGTTACAAATTTGCAGGTTGAAAGAAAAAGAAAAGCACTTGGTGAACAAGATTGATTATCCAAAAAAGGTATTCAAGTTCCATATTTATTCTACCAGTCCATGCGCACTCACAGACAATTCATGTAGTACTTTGAAATCTCTGTTTATATTAGCTATGGAGTTCTTGTGTCTAAGGAACTCAAACTACAAAATTTTGGTCAGTGACCTATTGAATATAATAAATTAAAATTTTGGCATATATTCTACAGTTCATTGTATCAAATATCTTCCTTGGATAATAGATAACAGAATATTTTTGGGCCTTTTGTTCTTTATACTCAGCATAATAGTAGTATACAATACATCATGTTTACACTGTTCTTTCCGAAGTATTTGATCTTGCACAGTAATGTACAACAATTAAGAATATAGATTCATAATGGCCCAAATGCACATCTACACAATTTTTCTATTTAACTATATGTATAC
>SNQJ01S0019587.1:113368-126244 GCA_010110895.2 Picea sitchensis
AAAGTACAATACATGTTCCTTATTCTTTGATAATAAGAGAAAGTATAAATTTATTCCCATTCCATTTAAAATTACTCGTATTTCAGTAAAAAAATTATCAAGTGTCACTGAAATGGTGGGATTATTCGAATCCTTTAATATGAAAGAAGCATAAGCCATAATTGGCTTTGACCTGAAAGGTATTTTTACAACCCATATGGTATCAATCAGTTACACCTCAATATTTAATAAGGTGCAAGAAATTTTAGAAGGGGGAGATGACAATGAAGACTCATGTGTCGAGGCTAAGGTGACAACTACCCTACGAAAATTTATTACCGAAAATAAGAAACAACTCACTCATGAAGATGCACATACCAGGGAAAGTTAAAACATTGGTTCCATGGAGGTATCTCCTATGGAAGGAAACAAGAATCCACAATATATACAAAGGGCCATATCCAAAACCAATGCCAAATGTGTCATAATGCATCACCCCCATAAGATCCCCTCTTTAGGCCACAAGGATCAAGAGATTAGTTCATGCAAAAAAACCAAATCGGGGATGTGTGGGTGATGGAGATAGTGGGTAAACTCCACGATACCTATTGGTGGAAACACACATGGTTACCCCCATCCTAAAAAGAGAAAGGAACCTGGTTGAAGGTGTTACTCCAGATCATGAAGGTTTAGATTTGAACATGACTAACATGGAAATTGATGAAGTCAACAACATTCTTGCATGGGTTGAAGTACAGTTAGCAGAGAACAATTTGATATCAAAAGAGTTGGAATATGAGGGTCCACCTATTTTTTAGAAAGAATCTATGACTATTCATCACACCAAGTACAACAAACAATCCAAGAAGCTCCATATCCAAAGAGTTAATATGAAGGATAAAAATGTGATTGGAAAATGGATCTATGAAATTGGAGTTGATGGATTGAAACCTTCATGGGTTCTCAAGCTCCATTAGGCTATCAATGAGGCTCTATGTCACTCGTTAACAGAGTAGGAGATAGAGAATGGGATATTGAAAAATAGGGCAAGAAACCTTGACACTACCCTTAGCCCAAAGCCATAATTTGCAAAACCATTATCTATGATGGTTCTTATGGAGGTCCTTAAAGAAATGGTTGGATCAAGCTCCAAAGTTACTAAAGTCACAAACCTTCTCATCAATATCAAGAGATATGTAGCTGAAAATATTGATAAAATAATTGGCATTATGTGGGAAGCTTGGGAAATTGATGTCGAAGCTAGTGGCATAGATGGAAGGATTCACGCCCTTAGTAAATATCTACAAGAGGATATGCAAAATGATGAGAATTTATACAAGAATGCAGTAAGCACAATCATGGATAGAATATACAACATTGATGAATCTTTAAGGTGGAAGTAGGACCTTCCATATAAAAGAAGGTTGAAGAAAATATAGATTGGATGGCTTGGGAGAGTAGACACTCTTCAAAAATTGAGTGTCACTTGTGATTCTTGATGGAAAATAAGAGTGTGTTATTTTTAAAAGTTCTTGATATTATAAAGGAAATAGAAGGCCCCCTTTTGATAAAGGTCTCAATATTGTTAAATAAGGATCAAATGGAAAAGGAATTGGGTGTACTGAGGGTCGCCTGAGGAACAAAAATTGATGACTTCGCAAACTTTCAAGAAGAAGAGATTTGATGATGTCTGGTCAATTATGGGAACGCGAATGAAGATCAATCATCCATAGAACAATAACAGTGGGACACACTGAAGAACATTGAGGATGTGTCTTTCAGAGTTAATGTAAAAAAAGACATAATTGTAGCACTGTTACATGAATATATCCAAGAATGGTTGAATGATTCCTTAAAAGAAATCAATAATCCACCATAATATTCAAGATCAAAGAAATGGTTATGATAATTCCACTCAATACGCCCCCTCATATTTAAAGAATGAAAAAAAACCACAGGAACTGTTGTTTCCTTCCATTTTTGTGAGTGCATTATTTGTTTAAAGCATTTCCCTTACTTTTCTTCCTTCTTAGTTTGCAAATCATCCAATCTTGTCATTCGATTATTTTTTATTGCAAGATCGATTTCTAACTATCCCTTTTTGTCTTCCACATTGCCTATGCTTAATATATGGTCCACAAGAGCCCCATCCCAACCCACTAGGGCAAATGCATTTTCTATTTATCATTTAAATATCATGAATATTGTGTAGTGTTTATTTGTTGCACACATTTTATTTGATATTAAACAATCAATTCATACTTATTTTTTGAAATCCCACATAGAGCTATCTTGGGGGCTCATAACTTTTGTGGTTTCAAAATTCTATTTAAGAATGAGTTTCCTTTACATTCGTATAATATGAATGTTGCTAAATGATTTAAATTTCCTTGAAAAGTGACTATTTTCTCTACTCTTTGTTGTGTTGTTTTTCTTCAAATATGTTGTTGTATCTTTCCATTATATTGGATGTGGTTTAATAGAAGAAACGATTACTCTTTCTTCCTGATTGAAATATATATCTTTTGAATCCATGACTTTCTTGTTCCACTCTCAAGAATTAAGTGTGTGAATAATAAAAACATCTACCCATGAATGACATAATTATTATCTAAGTGATAAATAGAGGTAAATAGAGGAGAACCACCTCTTTAAAAACAATGAGGGTATGTTTGGATTTCCATAGGAATACCCTACGAGGTTGTCTCCTCCCCTTAATACGAAAATAGATTAACAATGTTATAACCTTATTTTCCTTATATCATATATAATATACTATATAAAATTAAAAATACATTAACAATAAATTTAATATAGATCAAAATAACATAATACTATAAAAATGAAATTAGATTGCTTATTATAAGATAAGGAAATAGAGACTATTAATAATTAAATTAGCAATCTGCATTGTTAATAGTGAGTTGTATAATATCAATAAATAATGAAGCATATTAATGTAAATCCATCTTAATTTAATCATTTAATTACTGCAAGATTTCCATTTTTTTTTTAATTCATGTGGATATATAATAGATTTGGAGTAAAAAAGGATCTATAATGATAACACATTTACAAAATCGAGGCATTTTACAAGTAGAAACCTATTTAAGTATGTTGGACCTAACTTATAAAATCAAATGTATATAATTGATTGGAGATTTTATTTTTTAAGTTATAGTTGCAAAATTTATTATGATAAATTATTCATTCAACCGTGGAATTTTCAATTTCAGTTTTATATTTAATATTTCTTTATTAATTTTAAGAATACAATAAAACCATTTAAATAATTTTCATTAATACATTCAAAATTTAAATATCATTTAAAATTTTAATTTACTGATACGATGATGATGATGGTTAACATCCACTGAGACCAAGATTGGTCTATTGGACCATAATAAAGGTAATATATTACTTGGAATTCTTTAGAATTTTATTTTGATGTTTGAAAAGCATTAGGATAAGCGTTTCAATATCACTGTAGTTCTGATGACATAGAAGGTTGGGAAGGTTGGTATTGTGACACATATTTTGAAATTGAGATAAAATTTGGGTATATGCAGGGCACTCTAGGAGAAAGTGTTTTTCATATTCAACCCTTTGAGTGTCACAAAGGTGACTACTTCTTTCATACCACTGTATTTTGGGAATTTTCCAACGTCCAGTTTCACTATGCATCTCATGAAAATTAGTTATTTTTTAGCAATATTGATTTTCTTCCTTATCTTAGTCAAAGAAAAGAGATACATTTGATCTTCAATATTTGTTGGAAATTGTGTTGTCATTGATGTCAAAAGATAGGGAGAGACTATGAATGGCAAGAGGAAACTATGAATGTCTATGTGAGATGGTGAGCTTGTGTGTTAAAGAGACGACCTAAGAAGTGTCTCATTGTGTGATTCGAACCAAGCAAGTAAAGAATTCACTTGTACATTGATGGGCCTGTGTATCAATATGAATATGTGTTGTTGAGTTTCTACAAGTATTCTTTGTTTACCCTGAAGATGAAGTGACAGTGCGAGAACAATCTAAGTAAATTCAAATATGCACAACAATGAAAATAAATGGAAATTGGACGTTAGATGAGATGAACCTACAAATAAAAGACAATATCGAGGAGAAAAAATAAATATGAGAGCACAAAGGAAGCCTTGGCATGTATTTAGTCTAGAAAAGGAGGTTTCGGGTCCAATTAACCAGATCAAGATAAAAATTGATATCCCACTTTCAATTGTTGATGTTTGGAAATAATTGGGTAGAAATTATCCTGTGATTGTTCTTGGTGATTTGACTAGTGGAGAATGACACCAACATAGTTTTCAAAGGACAAAAGATTTGAGGTGCTGATGGTTCTCTAGGAGGAAGCATCGAGTAGACATTCACTCATAGGGGTGTACCTATGGTGAATGGCCTAGGTTTATTCTTCAAAGGATAGAAGACAAGAGGTGCTAGTGTTCCTCTAGTGCGTGGTATTATCAGGAATACATTCACCCATAAGGGTGTACCTGTGGTGAATGGCCCTTGTAAGCATCAGGTGGACCTTCTCCTAGATTTGGCTACAAACCAAGAGAGATAGGATACATTTATGACAAGGGTGTACTTGTGGTAATTGGGCCCATGTGTATTCCTTCCTTGATCATGTCAAGGAGTGCTATGGAATCAAGGTGCTTGAGGTGCTTTCCATGTGTTAGATAACATTGGGATGACATTCACTCACAGGGGTGTACCTGTGGTGAATGGCCCTGGTGTGGTATTTTTCTTTAGTCATGGTGATTTGAAAAGGATGGGTATAAGACCTGAGGTTCTAGACACAATTGTGTGGATAAGGATCATAAACATGGCTCAAGGACAACTTTTCTAGTAAAATAAGAAAGCCAAGAGGACAAGTCAAAGACCATTAAAATATTAAAGAAACCCCAGAAAAACATTAAATGAATTATTGTGGACAAAATAAGAAGTCGACCCCAAAGTTAAATAAGGTGACTTGGATTACCATAAATAAAGGTTGGATCATTTCATTATTACACATCTCATATCTCGTCTCATCAAGTGTGCAAGTCTAGTAGTTGTAGTGCAACAACAATAGCAGTTCCAGCGGAATCTTTCTAGAGCATCTTGACAACTATTTTTTGTGGTGCGTTATCTTGGTCTAGTGTTGCGCTATCCTTGAGGGATATTCCTCACTAGGGAACAAATTTATATGTGCAGGTTTCCTCATTGAATGGTGATGTAATTTATGGCTTGAATTATTCTTAAGAAAAGTTGTTGGGTTTTCTACCAAGGTTGGGTTTCTCGGGGTAAAAACATTGTGTCTATTGTGCATGGCTATCTCTCTATGATTCTATTATTTTCACTATAATTTTATTTCATTTGAAATTTTCAGTGCGTAATTATTCTATGTTAGCAATGACATTAAAATATGTTTTAAATCCTAAGGAAATGATTATCATATCTGTAAATTATAAAAATCAACATGGTTTCAAAGCCTTGTTGAGATTTGTCACTGCACATGAAATTTACCACTTCACAGATATGTACTTGTCAAGATAGTTGAGCACTTATTGCAAAGTTATTGGGACTAATTAATATATCAATTCACCATGCCCTAGTGCATCTAGTGCACCTTTCATATTGACATTTGGTCAAAGTTGAAATTTTAGGGTTTTCAGGCTTATTGACATTTTCCTGGACATTGAACCTTTTGTTTCAAATTTTTTGATTTCTTCTTGTCAATATGGTGAACAATATAAGAGTTAGAGGCAACATTGGTGGTGTCTTATACAATATATGGCAGCTTGAAAACAAATTGAACAACATCAGAAAGACTCCAGGTTTGCATATCAAGTTTAATATTTTTATTGTTGCATCTTTAGTGAATGGTGTAACTCGGACAACAATCTTTAGAGGTATATTATGTTAGAAAAATAGGATCGTAGAGAAATAAAATAAAACAAATTCAGAAAAAAAAAAAAAATATACATAGTACAATAGAGAAACATATATACGTGGTTCACCCAGTGTGGGCTTGATCCACCGGAGAAATTTCCAGGTCCTTCCTTTTATTATCCAACAAAATGAAGGGATACAACCTACAAATCAATTGTTGCAACTTCATCTTCTTCCTCTCACAGTCTCCTCTCCCAGAATACAATAATCACATAGATACACAACCGTAATATAATTATCTTGTAAAAGAGGGTTGTCTTCTAGGTCAAAAATCCCTAAAATAACTTCTACTGTTAGATCTGTGACCTTATAATGAACGATCCATATTGACAACGAAATTACAATATTTTACAAGGAAAATTTTTCCAATATTTCGCTTCATGGGAACTACCCCCAAATCGTTTGTCAAGGGGGGATACAAAAATTTTCGCTGCCCCCCTGGACCCTCCTGGTGACAATTGTGGAGGAAATCCCCCCCACACCCCCATTAGGGAATGAGGTCCTATTAGCACCCTGTAATTTGCTCAAGGCTGTGGAGGAAGTCACAAAGGCAACATCAAAACCACTTTGAGTGTTGGATATAGCCCTCCAAGACTCAGAGAGGGATCTCTCTATTTAATATAGATTCGTTTGAATAGATATTAGGCTAGATAATGAGTTCAGAGTTTGGATTTTTATATTTGAGGTGTTTGGGAGATTGAAAACTCGAATTTTCATTGGGCCATGGGGTCTACCTTTCTGAAAATGGATCGATCTCAGATGTAAAGATTGTCACCATGGGGCAGGATAGAAAAAATATTGGATCAAATTGAATTAAATGAAAGTGGAGGAGATGAAAAAAAGGGAAAATCCACCAAGTAGAGGAGCAGATAAGAATTCCTATGCTCAACTTCAGATGAAAACATGCATACCATTAAAAGACCAGAAATAGAGTGCAAAAAAAAAGTTATGTTCGTAATATTTATTTCAATGATTGGATTAGGGAAAACATCAAATGGATTAACAGAGCAATAAAAAATTTACTCAGAGAAAAACATCACCGGGTATTCTAACACAAGAATCTTGTAGCTATAATTTTTATTTCTGGAAAGTCATCAAGAAAATTACAATGTATCCCTTGTGGGGCATCAATCCAGAGCTCAATCATCAACACTTTTATATTAAACTCACATAAATAAATATGATATATCCCCCAACAAGTGTTTGTATTCGGATTCAACCGCCTCGGCCAAAAATAGCAACAAATCCCCAAAAATCCTCAATTGTCTGCCATGAAAGACGGGTTGAATTTCTGCAAACAATGGGTCTGCACAGACATGTGTTTCTCTTCAATGCTGACACCTGGTAAAAAAATAAAGGATTTTATTGTATATGGTAATTTTCTAGACAAAAACCTCCTTTGTTTTCGCCAAATTCGCCTCCAGCTCGCCGTAACATCTCCCACAAAATCAGGAGTGTAACAGAAAAATGAAAACCTGGAAAAAAGGGTCTCGAAGATGGCTTCGATTCTCCCTAATCATGGAACCTGTGCAAAAACTGAGATAGGTTTGTGTTCTTCATCCGTTTATAGAAAAAAACCTCTCTCGGTTTTTAAAATTTCAGTTTCATTTTCCTGGAATCCGTTTGGGAAGAAGACTGGTCAAAACTGGAAAAACAACGGTTTTGTGAAAATGGGGGAGGGCGGTTTTGGAGAGGTAAGTGGTATTTCAGACCCCCCCTGAGGTGGTAAGTGGTATTGGGAGGGGAGGTCTGAAATCACTTGGAGGTGACAAGTGTCCCTCCCAATACTACTATTCCGGACCCCCCCCCTCCGTTAAAGTTCTAAAAGAACAGGGGGGGTCCAGAATTTTTTATGTCCATGGATTAATTTTTGGGATGTGTGAATGTGAAGTTACGGGTGGGTAGAACATAGGATAAATGTTTTAATTTTTTTTTTACTTTTTGTTTTATTACCTTTTAACTTTTTTTTTAATTTGTTTTTATATGTTTTACATGTTTTCCTTTTATTTTATTTTTTATTTGTTTTACACTTTTGTTTTATGTTTGTTAATATTTAATGTTTTGTATTTTGTTTATATGTATTATATTTTAATTTAGTTTATTGAGTGTTTTAATTTAGTTTTTTATTGTTTTTATTTTATAATTTGGTTTTTATTATGTTTTTAATGTTGTTTTAAGATTAATTTTTATATGTTTTGTTTAATTAATATTATTTTAACATTTAACACTAACCTAAAATAACCTAAACACTAACTTAATTAACCTTATTAATTTATTGTTCTTTTTGTTTATCCTAAGTTTGGTTTATGCATGGATGGTTGGCGGGATAATGGAGGATGATGTCATGAGGCAGGGGAGGTATGGTATTTCCAATATGGTGGTAAGTTGGAAGGGTTGTAAGAATTAAGTGGTCTGGAGTGGAGGAGGTTTGATACAATGGATTGATGACATGTTAAGACAGGGCCCGCCTCATTCCGGACCCCCCCCCCCACCATTAAAGGCAGAATGGTCGAGGGGGTCTGGAATCGCCTGTAGACCGTCCATCTACACGCTGTCATGATGACCATAGATATGTGAACACTTGTTAGTCACCATTCCAGACCCCCACCCCCACCATTAAAAGAAGAACAGTCGAGGGGGTCCAGAATCCACTACCAGCCGTTGATCTACGCGTTGCTAGATCGACTGTCGATTTAAGCGCGTTACTTATTCTCCAAGCGCAAATGTAGAAAAAACTTAGGCTTAGTGATTTTTGTGGGTTTTGTGCACCGCTTCCCTTGATTTTGTCTCCATGGGGTTAGGAAAAACCACTCAGCGTCAAAAATCATGAATTTTCCTTTTCTTTTCCTTTCCTTGAAAATAATTTGTAGAAATGAAATATTATTTGCAAGCCAAAATACATCCAGAGTGAAAATTTTCCAGTCACTAGATGATCCTATGAATTTTAGGGTTATAACAGTGGCTCCACCTGGGGATGGCATATTTTTTGGGAGGTGTCAAGAACCACTGAACCCTGAATTTGCAGACTGGTGCTTTATTCATTGGGTTGATCCCAAAAACTTCTTCTGCAACTGATTCCTATTTTGATCTTTCCACTGAAACCTAATAAAAATGAACGCTGCTGAAAAAGAGATGCTAAGAATGATAAGATTATTCACATTCTCCCACCTACCCTATACTGTTGAAAATCATGCTAAATCAAATAATACAAAAATGCCAATGAAGCCAATCAAGTAGTTGCTCTACTAGCTCTACTCTTTCAATGTTTTCAATCAATATCATAAATAGAACATGCATAGGCATCATGAAATGATTTCCATCATGATCTTCATCACAAGGGGCTTGATAATCACGACACATAACAGAAAAATCAGAAATGCATTGTGGCTCTGTGATGAACAATTTCTCCATATAAATAGCCACTAGATCAAGATAAACTTGACCTATTACTAGATATTCAAATTTAACCAACTCAACTTCATGATTTGATGCTATAGTTGTGTTATTTGCATCTTCATGCACTTCCAAACATGGATGCAAATGTTCTGGTGGGCTCTAAAATGATACTTCTGCTGAACACACCCCTGTAGTTGACTGCCTGATAATGTCAATATCATAAAAGATTTTCATCTCGTGACTGGCGAATGAAGAATGACTTTGACCACACAAGTCATCCAACCGATTAGCTATTGGATCCTGAAAAGACTGACAAGACTATCGCATTGACTCAAATGAAATTTCCTGAATGTTTATGTATTTATCCTTCAACACTTGTTCAAGAGTCTCCTTCAAAATTTGAAATGAATTATAATCTAGTGGGACAAAATTACATTCCATTGTTTCAAATCTTGTTTTGAGCTCTGTACTTCCATCTGGACTTTGAAAATCAAGGGAAATTAGTGACTATGATTTTGGGTCTAAAATAGGTCCCATGTCATCAATGACGTCCTTTACTAACTCATCATAAAAAAATTCGTCTTCACTATTTACAACTTGCCTAGAGTTTCTTTTCAGAAATTGAAAAGATGAGAAACATAAGGGCAAAGATTTTTCCCTTACTCTGAGATTTTCTGCATTTTCCTCATCACTGTCATGATTGTTTTGCAAATGATGATTGTCACATATGAGTTGTAACTGATCTTCTTCCTGCCAACGACATGTTGTTGATTGCTTTGAAAAGTCAACCTCTATTTCAGCCTCATGATCATCATCATACTGATCACACTTAGGTAAATCATCCATGAAAGAAATGTCATCAAACATGCACATCATATCAGCTGGTAGCTCTTCAACAAGATGAGATGGAGCTTTATCTTTGACTGTGTTGTGAATTGAATACATGAAATAATCCTTTGGTGGTTCAGAATACTAAGGTTGGGCTACAAAATGTTTGGGAACAGGGACCTTTTCTTTCTCTGAAATCAATGGAACATGATGTCTTTGGACAACAAGCTCATCTTTCCTGCTAATCTTCTGCATCATCTCTTCCATGGCACTGGCCAAAATGTCTAGTTTAGCTTCTGATGACTTCAGCTGCTCCTTTTCTTTGTTCTTTACTTTTGAACTTTTGATCAGCAAGTTGTCCTCCACATCAACTGCAATGTTTTTCATTTCTTCAAGTGTTCCAGTGTTCCTTTCTCTCAATTGGAATGTCATCTCAGGATCAAAGGAATCTGGGTAATGAAAATGAGATAATCCTTGGGGTGGCCTTATATCAATAGGCATTGCATGATATACCTTATTGAACCTTACTAAAAACTGAGGTAATGCCTCCCCTGGTTGTCTTTTCAAATGGTCATATTCTTCTAGGATGAGAAAGACATTTCTCATGATCACCCATCGATCTAGGAAAACTTGCAAAAACTAATGGAAATTGTTAATGCTTGCATCTGGGAGATTTTTAAACCAATTTTTAACTTTTCCTTGCAAAGACAAGGCAAACATCTTGATATAGACATCGTCATATTCAACCTCATAAAGGTCAAGGAAATCTTCAAGACTTTGGATATTATTTTCAACAGTGATCTTCACATTTTCTCCATCAAACTTGGGAAGATTATTGATGTAATTGACAGGGAGGTCATGGAGAATAGGAGGAAAATCTATAGGTTTGTATCTATCTGGGATTTTCTCAGGTGTAGGGGGTAAAGCAAGGGTCTTATAACAGCCTGGAATTTTGACCTGTGAATCTGAACTTTCAACATATACATCAGAGATATTTACATCTGTAGGAAATAAAGCAGGAGGTTTATGTCTATCAAGGCTTCCTATAGGTGTAGGAGTGGGTACCAGTTCTATGGGAATGGGCTTAATCCTTTGAGGTTCATCAGGTTGAAAATGGTCATCCTGAACTTGAACAATATACTCTGTACCAGGATCATGATAAGAGAGAAAGTAATTGCAGATGAAACAATTAATATCATGAATACAATTTGAGCTTGAGTACCTTGTCTTTCTAGGCTTCTTGGTCATGCTTCAAGTTCTTCCTCCAGTAGAGTCTTTGATTCGGCACTGTCTGGAGCTGATTGGAGTCGCCAGGTGAATGATATCAACCTTCTGGTTTCTAGTCACTTTCCACCATCAGTGATTAGATCTGGAGCTTGAAGTGTACTATTGGGGAAAGTCTCCCCAGTATGGTCACCATTATGTTAGCACCCTATAATTTGCCCAAGGCTATGGAGGTAGTCACAGAGGCAACATCAAAATCACTTCGAGTCTTGGATCTAGCCCTCCAAGACTCAGAGAGGGATCTATCTGATTGATATAGATTTGCTTGAATAGAAATTAGGCTAGATAATGAGTTTAGAGTTTGTATTTTCAGATTTGAGGTGTTTGGGAGATTGAAAACTCAAATTTTCATTGGGCCATGGGGTCTACCTTTCTGAAAATGGATCGATCTAAAATGTAAATATTGCCACCACATGGCAAGCTAGAAAAACTGTTGGATCAAATTGAATTAAATGAAAGTGGAGGAGAGTAAAAGAAGGGAAAATTCACCAAGCAAAGGAGAAGATAAGAATTCCTATGCTCAACTTCAGAAGAAAACATGCATACCATTAAAGGACCAAAAACAGAGTGCAAAAAACAAGTTCCGTTCATAATGTTTCTTTCAATGATTGGATTAGGGAAAACATCAAATGTATTAACAGATCAAGAAAACAATTACTCAGAGAAAAACATCACCAGGGAGTCTAACACAATAATCCTGTAGCTACAATTTTTATTTTTGGAAAGTCATCAAGAAAATTACAATGTATCCCCTATGGGGCATCAATCTAGAGCTCAATCATAAACACTTTTACATTAAACTCACATCAATAAATAGGAGATATCTCCCATCAATTTTTTGAATTTGGATTCAATCGCCTCGGCCAAAAATAACAACAAATCCCCAAAAATCCTCAACTGTCTGCCATGAAAGATGGGCCAAATTTCTGCAAACAATGGGTCCGCACAGACATATGTTTCTATTCAATTCTGACACTTGGGGAAAAAATGAAGGAGGTTATTGTATATGGGCATGTTCTGGATAAAAACCTCCTTTGGTTTCACCAAATTCACCTCCATCTCGCCGTAACAGCTCCCGCAAAATTAGGACTGTAACAGAAAAATGAAAAACTGGAAAGAAGGGTCTCTAAGATGGCTTCGATTATCCCTTATCATGGCACCTATGCAAAACATGAGAGAGTTTTGTGTTCTTCATCCTGCTACAGAGAAAAAACTCTCTTGGTTTTTAAAAATTCATTTTTATTTTCCCATAATCCGCTTCGGAAGAAGACTGGTCAAAACTAGAAAAACAATGGTTTTGTGAAAATGGGGGAGGGCGGTTTTGGAGAGGTAAGTGGTATTCCGGACCCCCCTGAGGTGGAAAGTGGTATTGGGAGGGGGGGCTCCGAAATCACCTAGAAGTGACAAGTGCCCCTCCCAATACCACTATTCCAGACC
>SNQJ01S0019587.1:143132-162785 GCA_010110895.2 Picea sitchensis
ACATGAGATGGACCACACTGTGGCAAGAGAGGGGCCAAGAAGTGTCAGAGTTCACCAATAAATTCCATACCTTGTGCACCAAGATGGGTATCAAATACTCTGAGCGACATTTGGTTCTAAAATACCGCAGGGCTCTACACAGATACATCCAAACTCAAATGGATTTTCTTGATATCTCATCACTTGGTGATACGTATTGATATGTTGTTAAAATCGAGAAGAAATTTAGGCACCAGAAAAAATGGGAGTTCATATCTACAAATCCGCAACAACCAAAGTATGACAAAGACGACCCTAACAAACAGCTTCCAGAAAACCAGTCTAAGCCATAGGAAAAGAAGGGTCACGGGAAGACGAAGAAGGACACTGGGAAATGGTGTGATTTCCAAAACATCCCTTGGTACAACACCGATGAATGTTGCTCAAAAAAGTCATTGGTGGCCGAGATCAAAGATAAGGAGCTGAAACCTGATTCAGAATCTGATTCTGAAAATACTGGTAAAAGACAGATCATCGATGCATACCCCACTGCCATTGTCGCAACTGCAACAATTCAACCAGAAAAACCAACAGATACAGAAGAGGGGGAGCACCTTTTTCATTCATAGATGTGGGTGAAGGAGACCCCGCTTCATTTTATTGTTGATAGAGGAAGCCAAAAGAACCTCATCTTAGCAGAGGTCGTTAAACAATTGGGATTGTCGACAACACCACACCCACAGCCATACAACATCAGGTGGCTTTGCCGGGGACAAGATTTTCATGTCATCCAACAATGTTGATTTTCATATGGAATCCATCCCTTCAAGGACAAGGTATTATGTGATGTTTCCCCACTGGATTTCTGTGATGTTTTTTTGGTCCAACCATATATGTGGAAGCGCCATGCTATTTATGAGTCTCAACCTCGTAGTGTCATTGTTACTCTAGGGGGTCATCTCTATAGAATACCAGAGGTAGTTCCAACTATTTTCCCACCTAAGAAGTGTCGCAAGGTAGTATGTCATACTACAAAATTCAGCTTCTTCACAATTTGTGCAAAAGGGGAACAAAAGGATACTACAACCACTACAACCTCGACCTAAGAACCTTCTATACAATAGAAACAGGTCGACAAGATTGTAGGAAAATGCAAAGATTTCTTCTGCACACAGTCATATTAGATAGCCCGACTGGTTGAACATAGTCAACCCTGCCAGCAACAGGTTCTTCATAGCCTTCCACGAATCGAGCAGTGTGACGTCTCCAACAAGGCAAGCAACTCACCAAGATTCATATTCAACAAACACTTCCCTCTCTCCCCCAGGAACTCAACGCAATGGAGACCAATGCTTCCTAAGGAGGGAGGATTGATCCAAGTGGATATTTGTGGCCACCCAACTATTCCACTTGGACCCCCACCATTGTTTCTTTCAGTTTTTTAGTTTCCTTAATTGTAGCACAATTTACTATTTTTGGCAGTTTTTCAGGTCCTCAACTTCTAGAGCCATTTTTAGGCCCTAAACGATGTTTTTTTGGCATCGAAACTCCAAAGAATAAGAGTCCATTCTGAAATTGATATTCACTATCAATAGTTGTATTTCTCAATTAGACCCTTCCAATGATGTATCGAGCACCCCAAACAGATATCGTATGCAAAAGTTACGCCCCTGAGAAGTTGACGTATCAACTACCCCCATTGGGGCCCGCAAACCTTTTTTATTTTCATCTTCCGGGGTTAGGGTTTTGTATTTTACTTATGGTAAAAAGGCCCTTATAGGCTCATTTTAATAATCATCTTCTTGTGAATGCGAGTAGCTGTCACATCTCTTCTCAGAGATAAGTTGCCAACATTCTAGTGAGTCTTTCACTCTGTATTTTTATAGTCTCTATACATTTTCGCTCATTAATAGAAATTGTATTACTGTATCTCTGTGTTTATGGTTGCATCTCTGATACATTTATGTTATATTGTTGGATATCTAATATATCTCTGTATATTTATGTATTATATCTCCGCTCTCATTTCGTGCCAAAAATAATCTGGATCAATAAGGTATTGGTAAAAGGGGTGAATCCCCTGTGGAGATGGAGGAGCAACAAGAAATACGAGAGCGCAGAGGAATCATTGGCATGTGTTGATTTTGGAAAAAGGAGGTTTAAGGTCTATTTAACCATATCAAGATAAAATAAAATATCCAAAATTCAAAAGGAATAGTGACTTAAACATACTTATAATGAAAAATCATTGTCATATACTTTGAATAAGAACGAGAAAGTTATAGAACCATGTGAAAAGGGTTAACTTTTAGTGGGTTAAATCCTAGCCATTGATATCTAGAGATCAATGACTATGATCAAAGGACTAGGACCTAATGTATATTGGATATTAGATATCATGTGAATGCATAGTGTTAAAGCTTCGAGGGTCCATTGGCCTATATCCCAGTGCCTCGGTGATTTGATATTGCCATATCAGATATTGGAAGAATGATGAAGGTGTTGCGTTGAAGTGCCCAGTACCTCGTTGGTCAATGCCATGTCAGAACCATGAGAGCTTCCACGTCATAAACATGAAAGAAAAAATGAAGTGCCACGTTTTAGGTCAAATACTAGTGCCAAGTCAGCATGGTGTTTGAACTGGGATAAAGGACATGATGATGTCAATAGTCATGTTTCATTTCCACGTGTATGGTAGTCCACATGGAGACCACGTGTCAGGGAACATACTGGCACCACTTCATATTAGATACTAGAAGGTTAGACGAGCGGTGTAGAGTTAAATCTCGCGGGCACGGTAGCTCGACAAGCCAGTATCCCAGTAAGCATGGTGTCTTGGTATATCAAATAAGGAAAACAATTTTTGGCCTATGGGTGTAGGGGCCTGATATCCTAGTAGTTGATAGTCCTAATATCCTGGGAATGCAAAAAAAATTATGACTAAAATAGAATCAAGGACCAGATCGAATGGTTGCTGAGCATTGAGGACGTGTTCTTTATTTTGGTGGGTATTTAGAAGATCAACGATTAATATTTAACCAATGACCTCATCCAACGATGGATGTGCATTAATACTTGTACAATGGAACCAACAAACATATCACGTGAGATGGAAGGTGTTTGTATCAATTTCAAAAGATTTTTGTAGCCTGATTTTGAGGAAGAAGCAAAGGGAGTTAGATCCAACCTCATGATTATTTTTTGTGAAAAAATCATTGTGAGTATGGGATCTATAAATAAATATGCCAAAAAATCATTTTTAAGCATGTGTGTGGAAGAAATAAAAAAAAAAAATTAGGTGTAAGTGAAGGAGTGAAGTGTGAGGAAGTTGAGGCTCGGAGGTCCAAAGATGTGAAGAGAATGAAAGAGAGGGAGATGTGAATGTCTAAGGGTGTCTAGGAGGTGCAAGGACAAAATAACTTCTAAAACTATGCATATTGTGAATTGGTGGAGAGTGTTGTGAATGTATAGACAGGGAAACAAATTTGTGCAAGTGAAGGCTTGAAGGAAAGAGGAAATCTGGTATGGTTGAAAACTTGAGGAGATTGATGTTTCCAATAAATTGGTGTCAACATCTTACTAAGTTGGTGCTCATCTAAGAGGATTGGTGTCTCTCGTAGGTTGGTGCCTGAAAACATTGTAGTTGTAGGTTGGTTCCTATAGAAATTATTGGGTTGGTTCTCAACTAAGGGGATTGGTGTCTCCTGCAGGTTGATGTCTGTAAACATTGTAATAGTAGGTTGGTGCCTACATGATTTTATAAAAGAATTGTTTTTTGGTTTTCTTCCATTTGGGTTTCCATGTTAAATCTCTATGTATTGTGGACTGAACCATATTTATCATTAACTTTTATATATGGTAAATTAATACATTAATAAATTTTGTAAGAAAATAAAAAGTAGTCTTATATTGATTCACCCCCATCTTAGTATGAGTAAGTGTGCTAACAAGATTAGGGTTAAACACCTCCTTATAGTATCTTAATTTTATGTCGATCCTCTAATTATTTATCACACCAAATATTCTCCTTAAATTTATATTTAATGATATTTTTAATATCATCAGTATTGTGCAGATTAACTTCTTCCTTTATTACCTAATGATTTATCCAAGACTTGGCATCGTTGTGCCATTCCCTCTTAAGTGGATGGTGATTTTGGCTAGGGTTTGAAGAAATTTTGGAGACCCTAGTGTCATCCATGTTGTTTATCTTGTTATTTTACATTAAGTACCTAATAAAAGTTGTTCTCTCAATGGGGAAAATGATCACTTCTATGAGGAGGATATGATAGGGTGTATTTCCTTTAATTTTGAGATTAAAAGTGATAAACTTATATTGGATCTTCTCTACCTTTCTCTAGGATTATTTAGAGACACTACATCCCCAAAATTCACATCCATATAAGATAATAGGAGTGATAAGAGTCTCAAAGAGGATATTTTTATTATCCCATAGCCAAAGGACCATTATTCTTATCATAATGGTCCTGTAAATGGAGGGATTTATTTTATCCCCACTTTTAAGAAATAGGTACAATGAGGCTTTGAGTCGAGTTTTTAGGGAATCCCTACTTAAATTATAAATTGAAGAGCTTATGTATGTGAGGGATGTGAATAGGCCCTCCAAATTTTAATATTTCATCTTAGTATCATTTGATGTCCTTAGCTTTCATGTTTATGACTTATTTAACCCCAAAAATTATGTCTTCTATAGAAAAAATACTCATCCTTTGTAGAAACGTTTGGAATTTTGTTTGGAACATTAGGGGATTCATAGATATTTTTAAAGTAGGAATTCTATTCCATCAGGGGAAATCATACCCATTTCTTTAGTTTTATGATTCAAACTTTTCCATCAATTGTTTTTTGGATTTGTCTTAGATAGGTGCAAAAAATTCTCTTGCTTTCTATTTATGTAGTTCCTTTTCTTCCTTTTAATTAGGTCTTTGTATATATTAATATTATCTAAATTTAAAGATTCATTAGAGACATCCCTAATGGATTTTATAGCAAGTTTACACTCATTATCATACCAAGGGTTAGAAATTCCATTTTTTCTTTTACACAACAATTCGATAGATAATGTTTTTATGGAAGTAGAGAGGGTTGTAGTAAAAATATGATAAAATTATTCAATATTTTTCTTATATGATAGAATATTTAATTTAGTGTTGAATTCCTTTAAGAAGATATTGACTTTATATTTGTGAAAAAACAAGTGCCTTTGATTATTAGAGCTTTCTTCAATGAGGTTTTTGTGCATGATAAAATTTAGAGTTAGGGTTAAAGGGACCTATGATCAAAGTTAGACTCATGGTCATTTAAAAGGTCAAAATTGTCTATTTAATTGTAAACAGGGATATCTAATATCACATAATCCACAACACTACTACCGAGCTCATGGAGACAAGTCATCTGGTTAGATTTTTTCCAGTTCATTAGACTATTGAAAATTATTAGATATTGAGAGCTACAAATCTTGATTAGCTTAGTGCCATACAAATTCATAGTAAAGTATTCTAAATTTCTTTTGTATCTATTATCTAAAACAAGGTCCTCATCCAACCACATAGGATTACGGTTAGAATCATTGCTTAAGATAATATAATAATTAGTTGTAATTCTAGAATTAAAGTCTCCTAGAAGGAGGATACTACCTTCATTTATTAGAGTATAAATATCTTGTTCTAAGATATTATAAGGACAATTTTTATCTAGATTTTTTTTCTTGTAAAAGGGAGAATGAATAGGTGTGAAATAAAAAAATGATATATACATCTTCTTAGCATTAATATATGAAATCTCCATCAAATAAAATAATCGAGAGGGTATTTATTTTGAAGTTGAATGTGAGGAGAAATGTTTCTTCTTATGTAACAAGTTATGCCTCCAATCTATGTTAAGGACATGATATCCCTCAGTCTCCCAAGTTTCAACTAGAAATATAATGTCAATTTCAATAGGGATCCAACTTAATATAGGCCCTTTGTTCTATGGAAAATCCCAACAATTCCGAGAGAGGACCCAACATGTTCCAAATTGATATTTATTATTATCTTGTTTGTCTCTATCCATACTAATAGATTTTTGGTTCCTAATTATTTCCCATTTTCCTTCTTTCCTGGCTTCATTTACCTTTATAACCTCCTTCCTTAATTTAGCTTGATCTTTTGGAATGATGTCTCCACTTATAAATATTCCTAACCCTCTTAAGCTCACAGTTTTACTGAGTATGTCATATTTATGGCTATTAGTGCCTACCATAACCTTAATCAACCTACCTTTATGTTAAATTATTTTTCCCAACCTTTTTGCTTCTATAAAGAAAGTTGTTTCAATTTGCGATTTATTTTGTAGTTCCTCCATTATTGCTAGTGTATCCTCATATTTTTGTTATTTTATATAAAAAATTATGAGGTTTAAGGCTCTTTTATTATTCTCATGGTTTAACTCTATGAACTTACTTATTTCCTCTTTGATAGGGTTTAAATGTAATGAAATCTATGTAACCATGTCAAAATAGTTTCTAAAGTCAACAAAACAACAAAAAATATTGGTTTTAGTATTATGGAACTCCTCTACAATGATCATAAAGGTAACAATATGGTCCGTAATTGAATGATATCTATTAAACCCATTGTAGCCTTTAGCTCTTTTACCGTGACTTTCTAGCCAAAGGATAATCTTGTTTTCCAAAATAATTCCATAAAACTTGGCTAAAATTGGGCTAATCGCAATGGTCCTATTATTAGAGGGAATGTTTCTGTCCCCATTTTTAAAAATAGGAACAATGAGGCTTTGTGTCTAGGTTTTAGGGAAACCCTTCTTGACTACTAAATTGAATACCTTGTGTATGTAAGGGATGAGGATGGGCCCTCTGATTTTAAATTTTTTAGCTTGGTAGCCTTCAATGTCCTTAGCTTTCCCATTTGCAAGTTGCTTAACCCCAAACTCTGTGTCATCCAAAGAAGAAACTTCATCCTTCGTAGGGACAATAGAGAACTCATAAATACTTTTAAGGTAGGAATTCCAGTTCCTTAAGGGAATCATATTATTTTATTTGGTATTGAGGTTTAGAAGTTTCCTCCAAAACTTCTTAGGATCCATCTTAGATAGTTGTGAAATTTTCTCTTTCCTTTTATTAATATAGTACATTTTCCCCTTTTAATTAAGGATTTGTACATATTGATCTTATCAAGTTTTAAGGATTCATTAGAAGAATTCCTAATGTATTTCTTAGAAATTTTACATTCTTTATCATACCAAGGGTTGGTCATTCTATTATTCTTTTTACATGACACCTTGAAAGATAACTTGTTAATAGAAGTGGAAAGGGTAGTTGTAAAATTATTATAGAGATCTTCAATGTTGTCCTTATAAGTTAGGCTATGTAATTCACTATTTAAATCCTTTAAAAAAAGTTCAAATTTACTTTTGTCAAAGCGCAATTGACTTTGATTATCAAAATTCTCTTCAATGGAACACATGTGCATGCCAAATTTTAGAGTTAGTGTTAAAGGTATATGATCACAGTTGGGTTCATGGACATTTAAAAGGTTAAAAGTTACTATTTGGTTGGAAACGGGGATATCAAATATCACATAATCTATGACATTACTACCTAGCCCATGAATACAATTCATCTGGTTGGAGTTTAGCCGCTTCATTACTCCATTGCAAATTATTAGGTCTTGAGAGCTGCAGAGCTTGACCAACTCAGTACCAAAATAATTCTCAATTAGATCTTTGTATCTTGTTTTGTAGCTATTAGATAAAACAAGGTCCTCATCTAGCCATAAAGGATTATGGTTGGAATCATTGCCTAAAAGAGTAGCTTGGTTAGTTGTAGTCCTAGCATTAAAGCATCCTAGCAGGAGGATATTATATTCATTATTATCATTTTTATCCTCATTAGGTTTCTCATTTGGGAGGAAGAATGCCTTCTTGGCATTGGTGGATTCTTTCCTCTCTTATTTATCCCAAGGGATGCCTAAGGGTAGACTAGAAACGTTGTTGATGGAAGCTCTAGTTATACTAATTATTATCCCCCTTATCGTGGTCACATATTCCTGTTCTTGTATATTATGAAAATTCTGAGCAAAATCCATGCACACCTCATCATAAAACTCTCTGATTCTTTCAAATTATCCCAAGCAATCACATTTCTAAAAAAAATCTACTATCTGAGGGTTTTCATAAACCCTAGATGGATATGTTGGTTCTCTCCTTTTGAATCCAACTCCCATGGTTCTTGTCAAGGATGATGAGTTGAGTTTCTGAGAAGAGAGAAAGGTTGGTTATTGATTTCCTATAGAATGTTCAATTTGAACTTTTCCTTATAGAGGATGGAAAAATGAGTTGGTTTTAGAAAAATATGGTGATAAAAATTCATTAAGGTTTTTTTTCGAAGGACAGAGGTGAAATGAGGATTTTATTTGACATTTTTTAGGTTGGTACATTTCTCTGAAGTTGTTATTGTAGAAATAGAGAATGTATAAATGACCTTCTACAAGAACTATGTAAATAATAATTCTACATGATACACTTTCAAAGACTCACAAGAAAAACTTAGGTGTTAAAAGGATTCGACCACAAGCACTTTGACAATATTGAGGAGAATTTAACCAAGGATAGTTGGTTCAAATGTTGTGTTTTAACAGATCTCTACAGGACTATGACAGTGAAAAAAAATGGGTTTATGCAAGATGTAATTTCTTGTTGTTCTAGAACCATAAATATTCCAGGAAATGAATACAAGTGAAAACATATAAAGACTGAACTAAATACATAAAGTACTTGAGATTGAAAGTTCTCCCTTTTCCTAGGGTTTCAAATATACCTACAACAATTCTATTCTTCAAGCGTCCTCGACTTCTCTGGATGGGTGTTTTACTTTGCTTCTTCCCCTAAGAGGTCATCTTCCTTTGCTTCCACACAACTTGAATTACTCCTTCCCTCTTCAAATTCAAAATTTTGGGTGCTCTTATTTCTCTAACTCTGAGTTATTCCCCAAAATCGTGGATTGGACTGTTGTGTTGTCACAACAGTCGACTTAATGTTTTCATAATTCCTTAGTTCATTCTGTTAACTCAACATAATGAACCTCCACATGCCAATTCAAATCTTGGCACAAATTATGCCACACCCCACTGACAAGATATAAACATCCTTGTTTTCATCAACTCATAGACTTTATGAATGCTTGATCATATGAAATAAGCATAGATATATATGTATGAGGACTGATTAAATGTGGATAGAATAGATAGTTATGTTACCTGTATTTACCTTTGCATGCACATTATTTAGCTTGTTGCAGTTGGATGAAGGTGGTTTGTCTTCGTGATTGTTCATGTAGATTATATTGATGTCCTCCTTAAGATCAGATCTGCAATGTATTGGGATATTGCAACCTCCAATCATGCTATAGGATACAAAGCATTATGTATATTTTTTTTTTCCATGTTGAATATTTTCTACAGGATACAGAGTATCCTATAGAAGATGATTTATTTTCTATCACGAGGATGTATCTGATGAAAATATTGGTTGAAGAAGGTGGTTCTAGTTCTTATATTTATCATTTAATTGTTGATGTTGGTTTTGACTCTAGTTTCCTTCCATTATTTGTATAAATTGTCTTGTTAGGTTGATCCTGTAGAATAACCTTTTAGACTATTTTTATTGAATGAAACATGTTGGATATGGAAAGTTTTATGTATGATTGAAATGAAAAATATGGACAATCACATGGAGATGATGGCAAATGTTATGTATGAATGATGGAAATCATTGATGGGAAAATTGTGAATGTTTACTATCCTTATTGAGTGTTCTTTTTGTTGACTACTGATTTCATTCTTGTGTAGATGGTTGTAGTAATGAAGTTCCTGGTAGCTACAAAAAACAAATGTTAGTACAAAACAAAGAATTTCTTGTTTTTTTTTTCTCTTTTCTTTTTTTTTTCTCAAGGAAGAAGTACCATCAATGGTTTTCACCAATTCCTTTCCTCATTAAGACTATGAGAGGTTTTCCTGATGAGGATATTCATTTATTCTTCAGATCTGAGACTGCCTCCATTGGAGGTTATCACCCTTAGATCTGTCCTAGATGCCTTTGGGAGGTTTTCATACATGATTTTTATTCTTTTTTTTTCATATCTCTTTATTGGGATGGATTGAGAGAATTTATGCTATCAATCACATCTATATTTTGTTTCCCCATTGTTGCTAAGAATTCTTCTTTTGTCAGGGGATTTTTGTAAGTCTTTAGTCTAAATCCATTCACTAGTAGGGGTATTTCTTCTTCATAAATGGTTATGATCTGCATTAAACCATTCTCATAACAATTTTCAATTATTTAGGGCCCTAGCCACCTTGTCATAAATTTCCCTTTGAAATCCTTAAACCTTGAGTCATATAACAGATCCCAATCCCCTTATTTGAAATTTTTGTACCTAATATTCTTGTCATGCCGGACCTTTCTTTGTTGTTGCGCCACCTTAGTGTTGAAGAGGGCTTGCATACTGTACTCATCTAAGGTATTTAATCGACTCAATCTTTCTCTTTGTGTTGACTGCAAATTCATGTCTAATTTAGCTACTACTTGTTGGATCATGTTGTCATTGATGCCAATGGTTTGTCATTGATTCCAATGGTTTGATTACTTGGGAGATTGTTGGATCATATGTCATTGATGTAAATGGTTTGGTTTGATTGATGTCAAGTAATTGATTGATATGATTCCTTTGATGAGAATGTTATATGTCCAAGTGGAAACCAATCGATGCAAAGGTAAACAAATGGATGAACTCAAAGTGGTCCCCTTATGGTGAAATCCCTCACGGGCTTAACGGCGATTGGGTTATCCTAGGAGAATGGTTGGGGACCCATGCTCTCATTATTTTGATATCATGATTGATAAGGTGTACAAATGGATGAACTCAAAAGTGGTCCCCTTATGAATTTGAAAGCCCTCAGGAAGGCAGCTTCTGATTAGGTTATCCTAGAAGAATGGTTGGAGGACCATGCTTGTATGAGGAATAACGAGATGAAGATCAAAGGAAATTGTTGGTGAGAAACTATCCTAGATGGATGTTAGTGCTTGTCATACCATTTAAATTGGTATGTGGAATGTCACATAACTCCTCACGGTTTGAGAGTTATGGCCTTACAGTTTGAAGGACCCTCACATGAAGGCTTGAAGCCCCAAAGTCAAAGAGTCAAAGTGACCTAAAGAAGAAATGATAAAAATAAGGTGATAAAAATCAAGAAGGAATATTTATGGAAAATGGTTAACCCTAAAAATAAGGAAAATATGTTAAGTGATAGAATGGGTTAATATTATTTATTCAAGGTGGATTATTTAAATAATCAAGAGAAGTGACAAATCAAGAATGATAAAATAAGGTGACAAAATCAAGAGGAATATTTGTGGAAAATGGTTAACCCTAAAAATAGGGAAAATAGGTCAAGTGACCTAGAAATGGGTAAATATTATTTCAATAATAAGTTTAATGGAGAAATTAGAAGTGGACCCAACCTAAAATAAGGAAAGTGGGGCCAAGTGACCTAGATATGTTTTCAAGGAAGCTACTTGGAAACATAAAATGAGAGGCAAGACTCTCTCATTTGAATCACACTTGAGAATATTGAATATCTATATGTGTCTGGGTTTACCAATGATATCTTAGCCGAAATTCTGAGAAAGTGAAGAAAAGAAGGCCAGAGTACAAGGAAAGGATAAATTCTTTAGAAGGTGCTTTCTATGGTATGTTATTTCAGGTCATCACCATTTCACTATAACTTTTTCTATATAATTATTCAGATCCTGAAATTTCTGTCTGAGGTGAGTAAACATATCCGAGTATATGTGGTTCAAAATTCAGCTTGTGGGTCGTTGTATGTTTGGAGTTACACTCTGTGGAAAATAGGGTTTGTGGCCAGTCACGAAACTAGTCAAATGGTGTTTTGGGTAAAAGTCATAACTTCTTCATAAAGATCAAAATTCAGTGAGACCAAATGTGTAGGTTAGGGTAAAGTCTTTAGTATTCTGTGTAACAGTTTCATATCATTTCATCAAACATTTTGATCGGGGAACTCTCTACAAGGGGCCAGCTCTCTAGAATACACCAAAATTCAGCATGGTATACCATTTTTGCTATAACTCATTTTCTGAGAGGGTTCAAGTAGGTGCCACTTGGAGGGAATTGCATAAAACATACTGAATAAAATTGTATATCAGTTTAGATCTTTATACATTCTGAGGTTCAAAGTTATGATTACTTCAAAGTTAGGGTTGTTGACTAATCAAAACTAGGCATGTGAGACTAAAGAAAGTTTGATGAAAATGATGAGTTTATTGTTATTAAAGTTAATGAAAGGTTTGCAGAAATGTGATCAAACACCAGGGTCTATTACATAGCTGTCCATATTTGGGTGATGAGAGTGATGAGGGCTTTTGGTTTGAGGTACATGTTGAGTGCATGGTTGAGACAAGTAGTTGATGAGTTGTACATACATAGGGTGTATAGTTGATGATGTTGGGTACATATTGATGAGTCATTGTTGATGATTGGATTGACACATGATTGGTATATGCATGGTACATGGTTGGATGCACTTTTTTATGAGGAGGGTTGATTACGAGGTTGTTTAGCGCAGTTGGTGCATGGTTGATGCTCTTGTTTGGGTACAGTTGATGTCTGTTGAGAGTTGCCTCATCTCGGTTGGTCTTTGAAAATTACAAGGCAGTCTTGCATATAGAGCTGAATGCTCTTGTGAGAGTTGTACTCCCAATGGGTTTTTGCTGATAAACCCAAGGATTGTAGTCCATTAATAAAAGAAAAATTGTACATACATATTGTGTTCTTTATGTTCATTGTGGTGATGACTTGTTGATGATATATTGTTGATATATATGTTTACTGATATGTGCTCACATATAAATGGTTATAATGACAACAATGGGTAATGAATAAATGTTGAATGCTTACTAATTATGAGTTTTTTGTGCAAGAGGAAGTTTTGGGAAAAAAGAGCCCCACATAGTACCCCTCTAAGTGTGGTAGGTGTGTCCAACACTACTCTAGAAATGTCTGATATTCAAATTCAATAGGGAGCATGGATTTGTTACCAGATACTAATTCAAAAGTGTAAGCCACATGGTAGTTTTCCATGTAATGTTGTATGCACATGTTTCTTCTATGAGCTTATTTGACCAATATGTTTTGTTCATGCTCACTGTTTTGGTGATGATGTGTTATATCTGTCGATTTGTGGCTTCAAATTTCCCATTTTCTTGAGGGTGGTAGGGTGTTGACTTCTATGGTAGAATTGATGAGTTTTTGTGCAAGAGGGAAGTTTTGGGAAAAAGAGCCCCACACTCATTCACCCCCCCCCTCTAAGTGTGGTAGGTGTGTCCAACACTACTCTCAATGTACGATATTCAAATTCAATAGGGAGCATGGATTTGTTACCAGATACTAATTCAAAAGGAGTAAGCCCTGTGGTAGTTTTCCATGTAATGTTGTATGCACATGTTTCTTCTATGAGCTTATTTGACCAATATGTTTTGTTCATGCTCACTGTTTTGGTGATGATGTGTTATATCTGTCGATTTGTGGCTTCAAATTTCCCATTTTCTTGAGGGTGGTAGGGTGTTGACTTCTATGGTAGATGTTATGTTCCTTCATGATTTATTCAATGAGTCCTCATGTAAATTTAGGTCCCTGATCCGTGACTATGTCCCTTGGATAGCCAAACCTTGATAATATTCATTCCTGGAGGAATGCAACTACATTTGATTATGTGGCATGCTTCATCACCCTTACTTCAACCCATTTTGTTAGATAGTCTGTGCATACCAATATGTGTTTCTTTTTCCCTGATGGGGGATCCATTGGGCCTATGAAGTACATTCCCTACTTGTGAAATGGTTCCAATGATACTTGGGGATGTGAAGGAATCTCATTCCTCCTTGTTGGTTTCCCATTCTTTGACATTCATCACAATGTGAATTATATTGTTGAGCATCTCTATGTAGGGTTGGCCAATAATATCCATCTTGCAAGATATTATAAGTTATCCTCTTGGATGCATAATGACCTCCAAATGGTTCATCATGATACACATGCAAAATATCATGAACCTCATCTTCTCTTATGCATCTCCTCAAAATATGGTTTTGGAAAATTTTGAAAAAATGGCCAGCAACCCAAGAGTAGGATGAACTTTTCCGAACAATATTACATCTCTCGCTATAGGATGAATGTTAAGGGAACTTTCATGTTGTTAGAAAATTTTCTATATCAATAAACTGAGGGGTTTGTGTTGATATGGAAAATAGGTGCTCATATGGAAATTGATCATTGATCATTCCTTCTTTATTAGGCCTAGTCAACTTGGGTAAAAAATCTACAACTACATTTTTCTTTCTAGGCTTATCAAGAATTGTTAGATAAAAATGTTGTAATAACAGAAACCATCTAATCATCATACCATCAATTTCAGGTTTATTCATCAAGTATCTAATGGAATCTTTATTTGTATGTAAAAAAACTAGATACCCTATAAAATAATGTTTGAATTTATTTAGAGCATGAACAACTACTAAAAGTTTCTTCTATGTAACAGTATATTTGATCTTTGCACCAACCATATTTTTACTTATGAAATATATTACATAGGGTTTATTATCTCCATTTTTTCCTAAGACTTCTCATACAACCTTTTATTATGCATCAACATGAATGTGAAATGGACGATCACAATTGGGACCTTGTAATACAGGAGTAGTTAAGAGTTTTTATTTTATTGTCTCAAAATCTTGTTGGCAGTTCAGGGTCCAACAATAATCTACGTCTTTGTACGACAAGTTAAAGAGAGGAGAGGCTATATTACTGAAATCCTCGATGAACCTTCTATAGTATCATGCATGTACATGAAATCTTATTACATATTTTGGTTTCAAATGGGTAGGAAGTAAAGTGATTATTTTGATATTATCTTTGTCTACTTCAATCCCTCTGGAGGACAGATGATGTGCTAAAAAATCCCTTCATTCATCATCATATTACATTTTTCATTTCCAAGGGATAGATTCATTTCTCTACATATTTGGAGAACCTTATCTAGATTGTCCAAGGCCTCATCAAATAAATTTCCATAAGTGATAAAGTCATCCATATAGATCTCAACTTTGTCATGGATGAGTTCTAAAAAGATGTTGAGAATTTCTCTTTGAAAAGTAGTTGGGGAATTACATAGACCAAAAGGTAAGACTTTGTATGAAAATGTACCCCAGGGGTGAGTAAAGGTGGTCTTGTCCCTATCCTCAAGATCAATCTGAATCTAGTTGTATTCACTAAAACCCTCCAGAAAGGAAAAGTCTTGCTTCCTGGCTAATACATCCAAAACTTGGTCAATGAAAGGTAGGCAAAAATGGTACTTTTTGGTATCCTTTTTAACTCTTGATAATCCACACATATCCTACACTTACCATTATTGTTTGGGACAATAACTAGAGGAGAGACCCATTCACTATCTGAAATATGATATATGAATCTGACATCAAGAAACTTTTGGAGTTCTTGTTTAACTATGTCTTTCATTGCATGGTTCATCCTTCTTTGGGGATTCCTAACATGTTTGTATTCTTCCTTGATGTAAATATGGTGAGTAAAAATATAATTATGGATGCATTTCATGTATTTATAATCCATGCAAAAGATTCAATATTTCTTTTCAACACATCAAACAATTTTTGTTCATGCTGACTAGTGAGTTTATTGTTGATTTTGAGTGTTTTTGCAGGGCTGATATATAGGACAGTTGGATATTCTATCTCAACAGTAAACAAATCTGCCCATAATTTAGTGTCATTTTATGCAGAAATTTCATATTTGTTATCATCATTTATCCCTTCTATTTTCACATCGTTTCGATATTGATTTTGCATAAATTTTTCAAGGAAAGTGTCCTCGTCAATTGTACTATCAACCAAGGAAGTGTGAATTGTGTAGATGGGGTAGGAAGTTTTTTGTGTCAAGTCCTCTTTCTCTTCCACCCACATAGGAATATTTTTTTTTATTAAAGGTTGGGAAGGAGGATAAAAAAATATTTTCTTTTGGGAAAGGTCATCAATGACGGTCATATTGCCTACTCTATAGCCAATGTATGCATCTTTTGTGGCCATCCAAGGCCTTCCCAAAATGAGAGGATATACATTGGATTTAGACTTGGGTTGAAGGACTAGGGAGTTAGTAGGGTACTCTCAATAATCAATGAAGATTATGATATCTTCAAACATGCCTTCAGGTTTGACTGTAGATCTATCTGCTAGTTCCAGGACAGTCAGTGTATCTCTGAAAAATATTTGAAGGTTGAGTCTTAGCATAGTATCCTTAGTCATAAAATTTATTGCAACTCCTAGATTAATCAGAGTATTTTGTGCCAGGGTGTTATTAATATGCACATTTACTAAGGGCCTCCATGGATCCAAGTACTTAAGTACAATAAAATTCCCAAGCATAAGGTCAACTAATTTTCCTATGACATTTATGGTAGGAGCAACTTTCCTTTTTCTACCTAGTATTCTAATTAATTCTTACTTGATATACTTGTTGAAAATGGGCACATCTTTAAGAGATTTTAAGAGAGGTATATTTATGCACAAATTCTTAATCTCTCATAAAAGTTCATTTTCCTTAGATGTATAAATTTTATTTTCTTGTAATATCTCAGGGTAAGGAGGTGTTTGTGGTTGATGTAAGGTAATATCTTCTTTCTTAGGTTCTTCATTTTCTATGAGCTTCAGTTGTTGTTGAAATTTGTTTCCTGATATGATATTTATCTTTTGTAGTTCCAAAGAATAGGTCTGATAAATTGTATCGTTGTTATATATAGGTTGGACTTGCTTGTTGTTTGAATTTGGAGCAAGTTGAGGAGGTAGTTGAGGTTACTTAGGAGGAACATTGTTTTGGGTATTGTTTTTTTGAGGAGGAGGAGGAGGCAATAGTGAAGGTTGTTGGAAATTTTGTGGCCTCCATCCTTGTGATGGTTGACTCCATTGATTTTGTGGCACCCTAGGAAATAATTGGTACAGAGGAGGAATTGGATAGTTCTCCAAGCAATGAAATTTCAAATTCATTCTGCATATCCTTTGCAAATTTTTGGCTTAACCTTTCATCATCACTTCCAAAAATAATATCATCAACATAAAATTCAATTAATAAAATATTGTCTTGAGTTACCTTGATGTAGAGGTTGTTGTTTGCATTTCCTTTTCTAAAACCTGCTTGTTCTAGATATCTATCCACTCTAGAGTACCATGCTTTGGAAGCCTATACCATACAAGGTCTTATTCAACCTACACACATAATATTCGTTATCTGACAATTGAAATCCTTTTGGTTCCTCAATGTAGACTTCTTCTTCAAGTTCCCCATTCAGAAAGGTTGATTTCACATCCATTTGATACACTTTAATACTCTTGGAGCATGCATAAGCTAAGATCATTCAGATTGCTTCCATTATGGAAACTGGGGAAAACATCTCTTCAAATTCTATACCTTCAACCTATGCATATACTTTACATACCAATCATGCTTTGTTCCTGGTAACCTGTCCATATTCATTCAATTTATTTATGAAGACCCACTTTGTGCCAATCACATTCTTGCACCTTGGTCTTGCAACCAATTCCCAAGTGTCATTCTTATCTATTTGATCCAACTCTTCATTCATGGCATTTTTCTAGAATTCATCCTTCCTAGATTCTTCAAAACTGTTTGGTTCAATCGAAGATAATAGTGCGAGGTGCAGTTGTTCTGGTCAACAATATTTTCTTCTAGTCTCAATTACTACATCTTTGTTTCTGATAATCTGATATGAAGGATATTTCTTCTGTACTCATTTTCTAGGTGTCTTTGGAGGTACTTGTTGAACTTTATCTTCTACTTCTATCTGATCTTATTCATATTTCCCTTCTGCAACTTCTTCATCCTTTTCTTCTTCTTTGTAAACCTGTTCCACTGATTCCTTTTCTTCTTCCTTTAATTTCCATCCACTTGTTTCATCAACTGTTGCATTGATGCTTTCCACAACTTTGTTAAGCCTTATATTGTAACACTTGTATGATTTCCTTATACTTGAGTAACAAAAAATAACACCTTTGTCCACACAAGAGTAAAAATTTCCCATTCTGCCATATTCTCTTTTGATGTAGCATTTTCTTCCGAACACTCTGAAGTGATTCACATTTTCTGGTCTTCCTTTCCATAGCTTGTAGGGAGTTTTTTCACTATTGTTTCTAAGAATTACTCCATTTGAATTTGAACTGTTGTATGCAATGCATGTGTCGAAACACCATTTTTTGACCTGGAATCCATTAACATTGTTTGAGCCATTTCTTGTATTGTCTTGTTCTTTCTTTCAACAACCCCATTCTATTGAGGTGTTATAGCAATGAACAATTTCCTTTTTATTCCATAATTGTTGCATAAATCCATACATTCCTTTGAAGTAAACTCTCCTCCATTATCATATCTCAAAAATTTGATTTTTGAATCCATTTCATTGTATACCTTGAAGTTTTCAAATGCTTCTAACTTATTCTTGAGAAAACAAACTGCAATCATTATTGTATAATCATAAACCAATAACATAAAATATTTCTCACCTTTTAAACCATTTTTTCTAGTTGGTCCAACTATATCAGTGCACAATTTCCAGTGGTTTTGTCATTGAGTATTCCTTTGATTTGAACCTGGTCTTTGTTTGCTTTCCTTGTTGACAATTCTTGCATAATGTGTCTGTTGGCTTCGTGATTTGGGGAATTTCTCTGACTGTTTCATTTTTTCTTAATTTAACAAGGTTATCAAATTTTATGTGACCCATTCTTTTGTTCCATAGCCAAACTTCATCTTCCTTTATTAAACAACACTTTTCGTTTCCAATTTCACTTAATACATATATGTTGCTTGAATTTCTTGCAGTTGTTGCAATCAATTTTCTTATGTCGCACTTATATGAATCGACTATAATTTTATGACCTTGATCAGACATCTAAGTTACACTTAGAATATTATGTTTCATATCTTCCACTAGTAGACCATTTTCTGCCTTGGTATTCTTGTTTCCAATTTTCACTGTTCCCTTTCCAATGATTCTAGTTAAGTCACCATTTCCAAAGGAGACTGATCCATCTCTTTCCTTTCTCAATATAAGAAACATTTATTTGTCGTGTGCTTTGAATAGCCAATGTCAACATACCAACCACATTTCTTGTGTTTAGCTTGTAGAGAGAGTGTGCATTCTTCATTGTTAAACTGATTCTTCTTTCTTATCCATATTCTCTGTTGAAGTTCATGTCTGTGGTTGTTGTCGTTTTGTTCTGATTCTCTAGGAGGAACTGTCATTCTACAATATCTGGCCATGTGTCCAAATTTGTTTCACTTGTAACATTCCACTTTAGTGCTTAATGATTCAAAATTGTTGTAGCTTCTTCTCTGTGTTTCACTAGGTAGTCTTGCATAACCATTTTGTGCATGAATTTCAAAGTTGTTTATGTTCCTTCTATTATATATGTAATTTATAGATTTATGTACAAAATTATCACATGCATAAAATAAACCAAAAAATATAGTTTGATACTTGGGAGTTGAATATATTATTA